>SJJU01035587.1:0-10013 GCA_012932125.1 Conopomorpha cramerella | reverse complement strand
ACCTATCTACTCACCCACAAAACACAGGACCTTCGTTAGCCTATGTCGTGAGTACAACAAAAAAAGATTTAGCAATAACTCTATTATTAGGTCGGGTAGCCAAAATACTAAGGTAGGCAGTGTCTTTTTGCCTATATGGTGTGCATGCCACTGTGAAACAATACAGGACACATGCACGTACCTATTTAAACACTAAACAATCATTTCAAAAAATAAATACACTTCACGCCTTTTAATCCCAAAGCGGGATAGGCAGAGGCACTTGCTAAAGCAAATGCCCACGGTTCACCAAGCGCATTTAACCCAACGTGACAGGGGTTGAGCCCATCGCCGTTATAGGGTTCACACACCTTGTGGTGTGCGGGTTTCATCACGATGTTGTCCTTCACCGTACGAGCGTGGCGTTGCGACATAGGCTCTGAAAAAGAGTCCCATTGGTCAAAAAGAGTCCAGTAGCCGGACTCGAACCCGGACCTCCCGGTTACAAGTGTCCGACCAACTGGACCACATTGTACTTAAAAGCGTGAGCATTTATTTATTTACAATTTAGTTAAGTTATTTTACAATACAATCGAATAAAATTTAAAAATATAACATAAATAACAATTTGAGTACATAATCCTTAAATAATCAAATCCGCTAATGCTTCGTTAACAACTAAGCTAGATTTTATGATAAACATCACCCGGGTTTATGTGATGGAGTCGGTAATTAGAATAATAAACGTCAATAGAGTCCAAAATCCATCAGAAAAACACCCAACCTTGTCTGATTAAGGGTTAAATATACATACATACACATCACGCCTGCCTCCCAGAGGGGTAGACAGAGACAACAGATCTCCATTAGTCACGGTCTTGATATACCCCTTTCGCTTCATCTACGTTCATACATCTGATTCGAAACCGGAGGTCGTGTATGAAGGATTAAAATATATGACCTTAATAATTCCTAATTACTTACATAATAGTGTTTGTGGTCCAGTTCAGCGTCTGTGGTCCAGTTTGTCGGATCCTCGACTTGCATTCGGGAGGTCGCGGGTTCGAGTCCGGCTAGTGGACATGTACCAATGGGACTCTTTTTCAGAGCCTATGTACGCAACGCAACGATAGTGAAGGACAACATCGTGATAAAACCCGCACACCACAAGGTGTGTGAATCCTAAAACGGCGATGGGCTCACCCCCTGTCACGTTGGGTTAAATACGCTTGTTGAACCGTGGGCATTTGCTTTAGCAAGTGCCTCTGCCTACCCCGCTTTGGAATTAAAAGGCGTGAAGTGTATTAATTTTATTTTATTTTTTTACTTACATAATAAAGTCTACGATTTTAATATTTGTCTCGGTTGTGGGTTATACATTGTACAGTCCTTGTGAAAACCACATTAGCCACAGAACCGATGCCCGTTGGGGCAAACGAGTTCTCTCATGGAGACCGTGTCTCGGCAAACGGAGTGTAGGACGCCCTCAGGCAAGGTGGACTGATGATATGCGCAAGATGGCTGCCAGAAGCTGGATGCGAGAAGCCGAAAACGTGAAATGTTTTGGTGGTGGTGTAAAATTGGAGAGGCCTATGTCCAGCAGTAGGTATACTAATATTGACTGGTGATGACGGTGATTTAAATTATCGAAAACGCTTTCGTAACCGACGGTACTTTACCCAACATTACCCCAGTAGTTTAGTAAAATAATAATTACCCATTTTTGCGCAAAAAAAAACTAGTAAGTCATTCTGTTTTTGCGATAAATGTTACATTTGTATATCTATTTATACTTATATATTATACATACATATAAAATATTATGTGAAACCGTTTCTACGTGGCACTTTGCCCCATACAAATTTCATACAGCTGTAGATTTTATGAAAAATGGCCGAGCCTATGTATGAATTGTATGATTGCCTATGTATGTATATGTATGGAAGGTATGTAGGTATGTTTTATCACATTTTAACATTGGATGTCCTCGCACTACGTCGCGGTTTTGTGTTAAGAATAGTGTTAGAGTCGGCGATGAAAATAATAATAATAATATTTAACTTTTGTTAACAACTTATTAATACATATATATACATAACATGTCAAAATAAATCAATAAAAAGTCTACATTAAAATAACAGTCGTCTACTATATAAAAATAAGTCGGGTTTTCCTCCCTGACGCTACAACTCCAGAACGCACGAACCTATTTCCACGGTTTTGCATTCGTTGGAAAGGTCTCTTGCTCCGTGAGGTTTATAGCAAATGAAACTCAGGAAATAATTCAACAGAATAGCGGAAAAACGAAACGAAGCCATCTGGTGGCGAAACGAAGTTAGCCTGGTTTGCTAGTGTCAAATAAAAAATGTCTCGCGAGTCACCGCCATCGCTGGGCAGAGTGCCTGACACACTCGCCGCATTACCCCGCTGTATAGCCGAACTTATATGCTGGCCAAGATAGGAACCAGCTCTCGGGTCTCCCGACACTTCCACCAGGCGTGCGCATAACTCCGTGGCGGTTATTGGCATTTCAAATCATTGAAGGAGGCCCTCATCCATCTGAGGACGACATGTGTTCGATGATGCTGCTTGAAGTTAGTAATTTCTTTGACATTTATCCCCCCTAATACAGCTAGTGCCATCTGTCATAACCAAGAGAAACAAGTGAACATTTCTCATTACAAATTGGAGTATAGTTTCAAATAATTTACTCTAATGAAATAAAATGTGTTTATTTCATCGTTTTAAGTGCTATTACATACAGATACAGCAGTATAACACAAAACTTATTTATTTATTTTATTTGGGATGCCAACAAGAAAGACACCAATAAAATCCAATAAAAAGGCCGCAAACATTACAGTACTCTATCTTAACTCTTTCCGGGACAGTAAACGCCTATAAAACAACTTTTGTGTCTATTTTACTGTCCTCCAATATGTTAATTATAGCCAGATAAGAAAGGATAATACCCATTTAAGCTTAAAGTTACAAAAATAAAAAAAAATAAAAATAAAAAGAAAACGAGGGGTAGGCAGAGGCACTTGCTAAAGCAAGTACCCACGGTTCACCGAGCGTATTTAACCCAACGTGACAGGGGGTGAGCCCATCGCCGTTATAGGGTTCATACACCTAGCGGTGTGCGGGTTTCATCACGATGTTGTCCTTCACCGTTACCGTTAAAATATAAGTACATTAATTACGAAAGTCATTTATGATTTTACAGCGCCGCTCACGCGAGCTATCCGCACGCTCAACACTTTGTCCAAATTCAAATTCAAATAGTTTATTTGCGGAATATGGGTACATTAAGATATTCAGGTACATTTGTGTTCAAGACATATTTAGCCTATTGTGGCATGCAAAATATTAATAATTGGGATTAAAATGTCATGCATTGGTAATAAAATATACAATATTAACATTGCCTAGCACAGGAAATAGGTAATTCTTAAATAAAATGTCAATTCAATACAATCAAAATTCTAAATTCTTGTCCTCAATAAATTCTCTGACAGTGTAGTATACTTTGCTTTTTAAAAGAAGACGCAGTTTTCTTTTAAATGCATTGATGTTCAGCTCCGGTATTGATATATTTGCCTGTTCGGAAACGAGTTCACTAAAGCAATTATGTACTGTAGTCTTAATGATTAGTACCTACATTTATTTATCAATGTACTTTAGCATGTAAGTGTATTATTTATTAGTTGTTAATAAACATTAGTTGATAGTCTATAGTTTTATAATCTGCTCAAACCTAGAGTTGCTTTTATATCGTAATGGGATACTTAATACCTGTAAAGATGTATAAGTATGTGTGTGTAAATAAATAAATAAAAACATAAATAAACGTCCCCGGTTCGAATTAATATATTTTACTGGCATTGCCGTGTCTAGTCATTCCTACGTTTACACAGCAGGCCGTCAAGCCGCCGCGTCTGTGTGCGTGTGCCGCACACACGCTCACACACTACGCACGCACACACGTGAACATTTTGCGGTGTTGTGTTGAAGGTAATATTGTGTGGATACGGTCGGAATAAACGTTTCCTTTGTTCTCGTTTCGTTTTTTTTTTATTTTATGTGACGTACTTAAATCTTATGGCAGACATTAGACGATACGTTTTGATCTCAGTTTTACCACAGTCATGATTGTGATTGACGGATTTCCTATCGTCTAATATAGTGAATGATTTTTGAATTAGTATTAGTAGTCATTCCATAAATCATGACTGATGGAATTGAATGACGCTTGCATGAGCGTCTAATGTCTGCCTAAGAGTTGGCTTTCGGTATTGTATCGTTCAATTAGAACAAAAGTGACGCAATACAAAATATGTCGTCTTATAAAATTTAACCTTATAATAGACGTATAAAATTAAAATTGCAAAAGCAACATGTTGCGTATTGGGTCTCTTATGTTCTAACTATATCGTGCAGTGGAAATAAATATCTATATATTAACGTTTGATACTGTGTTCCTACCTAAATCTTACTAATATTATAAATGGGAAAGTGAGTTTGTTTGTTTGTTCCGCTTTCACGCCGTAACTAAATAATAGGGTACTTTTTATCCCATTTAGGGATCAAAAACATTATTATCTGTAAAAAAATATTTTCAAATAAAATCTAATCTTCTGGATTGGTATCCTATCTAATGCCCCATGCCTGTATCAATGACTTATAACCACATTTTGAATAAATTATGAATGAATTTACTAAAATGTACTTGATCCCTAGACACTTAATGTGTGTGTTTACAAATCATATAAGAACACTATTTTGGTTGCACTATCATCAACATGGACGCAGGCATGAGGTAAGTGACTTATATTTTATACCGTACTATACGTATATTGTATACTTAGTGTTGATTATTAAAAAAACCTAGACTTCACTAAATAAGCAAACGCTCATCGCTCATCACCAAGCGTATCTAACCCTTAATAAGACAAGGTTAGGTGTTTTTCTGATGGATTTTGAACTCTATTGACGTTTGTTATTCTAATTACCGACTCCATCACATAAACCCGGGTAATGTTTATCATAAAATCTAGCTTTTAAGTACATTGTAAAATTATTGTTTACTGTTTGAATAGGTATGTGATACCTACCTTATGTGATTATTCTGTGATAACTTCTCTGAAATCTTTAGATAATTTCAGTGAAGACGAAGAGATATTCTAGCCTTTATTTGATTAAGGGTTAACCTAACAACGCGACAGGAATCAGAACGCAACATAACATAAGACAACTAAACCTTAAAAACTCAAATAACAAATGATTAATTGCAAGGAAATTCCGCCTCCAGCTAATTATTATTATTACCAAGTCTCATCCATGCTAAATCATCATACAAATGGAAGATATTCCGGTTTCATATGACTAGTACTATGTTACGCACACACATACACGTCCTTGTTCTCACAGAGGTACATACAGGCGTGTGCATGTGTTTGTGTGCGTGCGCACGACGCTTTTCACGCACACATGCGCGTGCGCCGTGCATGTATAATCACACACTGCGCCAATGAAATTTATCCTTATAGAGGGTGTTTGAAAAAAATATTTTGTTTTTCTGTAATTTCATTCCAATGATGTGTTGTATTCTAGAATGATTCCGACTAACCACCGTGGAAAATGTACCCCAGGGGTAGGTATGCGGGAAATGCGCGCTCGATTATTGATAATGCTATATAATTGAATTAAAATTAATAATATACGAGGTAGATTGTTGGACGTGTGCTTTCCCACTATCCACACTGGGGTGGATTTTCTGAGGTAGATATTCGGAATAAGCCGTATTCTACTAGGTCACATGAAAGTGAAAACGGGAGGGAGTTTATTTCTCTTTTTTTATAGCAATTTTCGCGTTTTCCCCCACTCGTCAATTCATTCGTCGATGATGATTAAAAATAAATCGTTATGTTCGCGAACCCACCCACACTTTTTCCCACTATTCCCACTGGGGTGGAATTTCTGGGCTAGATATTCGGAATAAGCCGTATTCTACTAGGTTACGGTGTGTGTTTCGGGAAACGAGTAACTACGTATACGTGGGTTTCGATGTAAGTTGAGTTGAGATGAAATCATTAAAAAAAAATCAACAAAAGAGCGAGATGGAAGACGAACGATCACAGAATAGAGTAGGTAGTTGCATCTCTTTCGTTTTCAACTATCTTTAACAAATTGTTTTTTTTAGAAAAATCCTCACTACAAGACGTGTTAAGTTTCATTGAAATGTGTTACGAAGACTTTGCGTGAAACAGTAATAAGTAAAAATACACTTCACGCCTTTAATCCCAAAGAGGGGTAGGCAGAGGCACTTACTAAAGCAAATACCCACGGTTCACCAAGCGTATTTAACCAAACGTGGCAGGGGGTGAGCCCATCGCCGTTAGAGGGTTCACACACCTTATGGTGTACGGGTTTCATCACGATGTTGTCCTTCACCGTACGAGCGTATTTAACCCCAAAAAAGCGCGGTTTTTTTTTGTCACAATGAACGAGCGTTTAACCACCATCCTGCCTGATGTTAAGCAGCGATGTGGTCTACGATGGGTGTGCTCCATCGTAGACCACTCTGTTCATTCAATGATGAATTACCATGTAAATCAATGAGGGATGTCCCCATACAGCCATGGCGTCACGTCGCGTGGCTGATGGTGAAATATTTTTTTAACAACACCATGTATAAGCCCTTACGTACGCCCACATGCGCAGTACGTACGCACCTATTTACGGGCGTGCAGCGTTGGCATAGACACAATATTGACCTGCCGTATAGCGTCGACGGCGTTATTGATACTTTATAAGAATTTATTTTAAAAAAAAATATCACACCGTCTGTGGTCAGTTGGTCGGATACTTGACTAGTAACCGGGAGGTCGCGGGTTCGAGTCCGGCTACTGGACGTGTACCTATGGATGTAAAGCACCCACGGTCACGTTGGGTTAAATACGCTTGGTGAACCGTGGGCATTTGCTTTAGCAAGTGCCTCTGCCTGCTTTGGGATTAAAAGTGCGTTAAGTGTATTTATTTTTTATTATTTATTCACGATGTACTGAATGATTACATAAAAACACGTAGTAACACAATAAAAAATACAAAATAAAATCTATATAATATATAAAAGAAAGTCGTGTTAGTTACACTATTTATAACTCAAGACCGGCTGAATCGATTTGGTTGAAAATAAGTGAGGAGGTAGCTTAGAACTGGGAGACGGACATAGAATACTTTTTACACCGATCCTGTTGGTCGCGTCGCTATATATAAATAAATATAGGTGTTATAGTTTGCATGAAATACTGAAACTACGCGAATGAAATCGCGGGGCGTCCACTAGTGAACAATAAAATAAAAACAATAGACAAGAAATAGTAGATAATTTTCTCAAACATCACATGTGTCCTTTTAAAAAGTGCCCAACACACTAGCAGCATTACCCCTCTGGATGGCTATGGAGATTCTTTGAACCTTTATTTATTTATTCAGTTAAATGTTTAAATACATTGCACGTTAACACAAGTTAAAAATTAAAAAAATACACTTCACGCCTTTTAATCTCAAAGCGGGGTAGGCAGAGGCACTTGCTAAAGCAAATGCCCACGGTTAACTAAGCGTATTTAACCCAACGTGACAGGGAGTGAGCCCATCGAGTTAAAGTTTCTAAAACAGAAAATATTAAGTATTATGGAAAATTATGTACATCAAGTATCAAGACAACTCGGTCGAGCTACACCACGTTTTCTGATTTAGCACTAAACTGGATAAGTCAACGGTTGAATATGCTTTTTTTTTTAACTTCAAATTATGAACTGTCCAACAATTTGGAAGTCTCACGTGAATGGCGGTATTTTGATTGTTAAAATGTATTTTTGTTACTTAAAAGCAAAACAACGTAGGGTTTGTTACACTGTGTATAACTCTTAAAGTACTGAATGGTTTTTAGTAAAACTTTACACCTAACCTAATACCCCCATCGCGTTTTTACAATAGGACAACCAGGAGAACGGCAAAACGTCATCCATACCAGGTGGATTTACCATTTACGTGAACCAAACGGTTTTTAGTCTACTTTCTGTCTTTCTGTCTGTGTTTCCTGCGCAGTACAGTCTGAAGGTCTTCAAGTCACTGGGGTAGATAGCAGTGGCGTGCACTGGCTTTTACGACAAGGTAGGCAGTGATCCCCAAGGATTGACACCTATGTATAGGTAAATTGTCTCACATATCTACTCACCCACAAAACACAGCACTTTTGTTAGCCTATTTCGTGAGTATAACAAAAAAAGCATATAGCAACGACTCTATTATTAGATCGGTTAGCCAAAATACTAAGGTAGGCAGTATCTTTTTGCCTATATGGTGTGCACGCCACTGGTAAATAGGTAACTAATGAACAAGTGTGCTCCATCGTAGATCACATCGCTGCTTAAAATCAGGCAGGATGGTAGTCAAACGCTTCTTAATAGTGATAAAAAAATAGACAATGTTTTCAGGTAACAGAAGAAGTGTTATTCCCCTTTAGAAGACGGGAAATATTATCTTTTAATCTTTCACTCGTGCCCGATTTTCACATCATTAAATAAATAAATTAAATAAATATTTTACAACAACACGCACATTGCCTTCATCCCATGTTAAGTAGCTAAAGCACTTGTGTTATGGAATTGAGACAACGAAATATACATACTTTTTTTCATTTAAATACATACTTATATAAATAAAACACCCAGACACATCCGACAAGTACTTAAAAACTCATCACCTAAGCACCTGTCAGCGGTGGGAATCGAACCCACGACCCTACGGAATAGAGGCAGACATGCTGACCACTACACCAACGGGCCCGTCAGCCCCATCACTGTCTCGTTTTATTCCAAACATTAGTTTTGTATCAGTTAGGCCACCTTTTGAAGATGTATATCGGAAGGAACACATAGCTGTACTCTGATTGGTCAATAAAATAGTCGTGGAATTTGTGTGGGTGTCACACTTATCTATTTACCGCGTTTCTTTCATGACAGTGACTTAAAAAAAATGTTACTGTGACGACAGGCTGTATGATGCTCGGCTACAAAGCCTAGAGCATCGCCGCAAAGTTGCGAGCCTATCTGTCTTCTATCGGGTGCATTTCGGAGAGTGTGCTACGGAGTTGCATAACCTAATACCCCCATCGCGCTTTTACAATAGGACAACCAGGAGACCGGCAAAACGTCATCCATACCAGTAGTGCAATTCTCATATTTTTGCTCGATCACGACTACGTTTTGGTTCAGCTTACGCTCGAGTTTAGTCGAGTTCAAAAATTACCAGAATACCGTTTGTTTGTGAAGAGTGATTTTAGTTTGTTTGTTTACGAGAATGCGCTTTGACGATTCCGAGCCATTTGACGTACTATTGAAATTCGATAGTAACACGAGAACGATAGTAACAAGAGAGTTTTGACTAAGTCGAGACTTTTTTAGTGTCGACGAAAATACTAATTGCACTGCAGGTGGATTTACCATTTATGCGAACCAAACGCTTTGCGTCTAAGTAGACGTTTTATAAATAACTGCGCTGAAAGGAGGCTGTGCCATGGTCCAAAAAATTTATTCTTTACGCGATACACTTTTTTTCGTCGCTTTTACTTCATCTTGTTGTGTTGTTCCGTTGATCTTTTTGTGTCGTCAAAAAGTATTAAAAGGGGATTTTCGGGCAAACTTTGTTTGGAAAGTGTGACAGTAATGACATTTCTCCGCCCGAAAATCTGTCAGAAAAACGTCAAAGGAAATTCCCCTATCTATCCAGCCCTGGTCAACTCTACTTCATCGTGGCTTTTACTTCATCTTGTGTGTTATTTCGTTTATCTGTTTGTGTCGTCAAAAGGGATTAAAAGGGATTTTTTTATTACATACATACATACATACACTTCACGCCTGTCTCCCAGAGGGGTAGGCAGAGACTACAGATCTCCATTTGTCACGGTCCTGACATATCCCTTTCGCTTTATGTAGATAAAGCGAAAGGGATAACATCTTTTCATACAT
>SJJU01035544.1:0-11767 GCA_012932125.1 Conopomorpha cramerella | reverse complement strand
GGCATTTTCATATTATGTTCCATCCGTTATTAAAATTATGTTTATTGTTGTGTTATGTTATTACTACGTTATATTGTACCTTTATATACAGGGTGTCCCATAAGTCGACGTCAAGCCGGCACCGGATGCTAAGGCAACTCACACCAGTTATCAGAAAAATATTTAAAAAAATCTAACTTGCATGTTTAAAAAATTATGGGCTTTAAAAAACGGAAATTCTACAACTTGCATTAGTCTTTTGACTCCTGTTGCCACAAATCTTTAGATTTTCCAATATTTCTTTTTGTTATGTGACCTTGAATAGAGCCACTGTTTACGTTTTTAAAAAAATAAAGTTAAAAATAACCAATTTGCTCAGATTCAACTGACTGTACTGTAAAAAAAAATTACTGTGTTTTTTATATTTTTCTGATAACTGGTGTGAGTTGCCTTACCATCCGGTTCCGGCTTGACGTCGACTTATGGGACACCCTGTATATTAATTATGTATATCGTTGACGCTAAAAATATCAGTTATTCGTTTCTAAAAAGAACGCGTCGCGATTTTGATAGCATAGTTTCTAGTTCTAAAATCACTGAACAGAATATATTGACGTATTTTTCTGCATACTGCCCTCCAGTGAATCCGAAAATTCCTACTTTATCTCTTGTTTAAAGTATTTGTACCAAGGTGGGGCACCCGTAAAAATATCGGGATAAATTGTATCCTATAGCCTTAGTCCGATGTATTGTGTTTAAGTTTTTATTAAAATTTAGCAGTCTTTGAAAGAGTAACGAACATTCATTCATCCAAAGAAACTTCTGCTTTAATAATATAAAGGGGACTAGCACCACGCAGTTTTACTTAAGATTGATTCCGTCCCCGCGTGAATTTCAGGATAAAAGTAGCCTTTTTACAAGGATAATGTGCCATTCTTATGGTACAAGAAATATTGATATATGTCCAATAGTTTTATAAGGTATCGGTAGCAAACATTAAAAAATAAAGACCTTTCCTCCTTATTATCTTATTATAGATTATTTGTATCCGTTTATTTCGATCCCGTGATTACTTCGGCATAAAATATAGCCTATGTAATGGATTACCATTCAAAACTATTTAACCGACTTCAAAAAGAAGGAGTTCTCAATTCGTCTGTATTTTTTTTCATGTTTGTTACCTCAGAACGTTCGCGTGGGTGAACCGATTTGGATTTTTTTTATTTGAAAGCTGGTGCTTCCCGTTTGGTCCCATATAAATTTGGTTCAGTTCCGACAATGGCATCGATGAGAAAACCACATATGTATGTACATATATGTCAAATTTTACTGGTTGAAGTCGGTTCTTTTTTCTTTAATTTACGTTACTTAAATATTTTTAAAGAATCTAATGTAACTTGTATTTAAAGTATGAACCGAGTATTCATCAACATCATCCCATATTTGTCCACTGCCGGACATAGACTTCCTCAATTTTACACGAGTCTGTAAATATGTGGTGTACATGTGGTAAGCGGAATGCTTATCTTTGTTTAATTTTCGCACCGTAATACCCGGTTTAAACTTTTAATACAGTTCACGTTAGTCTTGCCAAAATCCATTTCCTGAGCAAAGAATAAACATACACACACACTTGCATCTCATAATAATGACACAAATCACAAACTCTCCCATTCACAGTGGGAAAACGGACGAGCCCGATGTAGTGGTCAGCATGTCTGCCTCTATACCGTAGGTCGTGGGTTCGATTCCCACCGCTGAGCTTTTAAGTACTTGTTGAATGTGTTATATTTATAAGTATGTATTTTAAAGAAAAAAAAAGTATTTAAGTAAATATTTCGTTATCTGATTTCCATAACATAAGTGCTTTAGCTACTTAACATGGGATGAAGGTATTGTATGTGTTGTTGTAAAATATTTATTAATTAAGATTAAATTATGAAAGTGTAGCAATTTTTTACGTAGGTAGAAGCACTTTACCTCCTATCACTTTACCCTCCTTCGGGATCATGAAGCATATGAATATAAATTAAATGTGTGGAAATTATAGTCCAGGTGTATTTAACGTAATTTCATGCTAGATTGAGCGTTACCTGCTAGAGATAGGTTTGTGCCAAGATATTATCGTACAGAAACGCACTGAAAGTGAATCAAAAAGTAAAGAAAACATTTCTACAATAGATGTTTAATTAATTGAAATCCTCTAGCGTGTTAGAAGCGATATTGCCCGTAAATTATGCACCAAGGGAGTCAACGAGAAGGCGCGTCTTGAATAAACAAATACATGTTGTTAATCCTTCAGAGTATTGTAAAATAGCGTCTGTGGTCCAGTTGGTCGGATACTTGACTAGTAACCGGGAGGTCGTAGGTTCGAGTCCGGCTACTGGAAGTGTACCAATGGGACTATTTTTCAGAGCCTACGTACATTACGCAACCCTCGTACGGTGAAGGACAACATGGTGATGAAACCCGCACACCACATGGTGTAAGAACCCCTATAACGGCGATGGGCTCACCCCCTGTCACGTTGGGTTAAATGCGCTTGGTGAACTATGGGAATTTGTTTAGGAAGTGCCTCTGCCTACCCCGCTTTGGAATTAATTATATGGCGTGAAATGTGAAAAAGTAGTATTGTAAAAAGACGCAACGACCATGACAAATTCCCAAGCTTTATGCTTAAACTATGTACAACTTACTTTTAGGTATGCTGTTATCCCATTAAGGGCAGGCTGAGGGAGCCAATATTGTTAACTCACATCTCACCATGCCCAATTTACTTCAGTGCTGTTCTTATTTATATGGAGATACATTGTCTCGATTGTCCCTGCAGACACCTCGCAGATATTATGTAGTTATTTATGCATGTATAGAGTTTGTGTAACAATTGGGTTACGAAATAAGACGTTAGGGTGAAGTAATTAAGTTACGTTAATTATGTTCTGCTCCGTTCTATTATAGTTAATAAGTTTACTACCAACTAAAATATTTAATTACAATTATAATTCAATCCAGTCTGCACAAGTATCTAAATTGAGAACTTGCAATCTCCGGTTACACAAGTTGAAGTAGGTAAATATTCAGAGCAAATTGAAACACTCTCTTTGCGAGTTCTGCATTGGTTGGGTACTAAGTCAAAAAACAAACTTTTAAATCAAATCACACGAGTATTGACACGCGGCGCTTCCCCGCGGGCGGCGTTCAAATCTCCTTTCTCACCACCTCACTAACGAATTCACTGGCATTTGTACTACAACTTGAAGCGCAAATCTCCGGCGACATTTATATTTATAAGCTATTTGAACAGCGAAAAGCCAAAAGTCCAGGCTGTCGTTGAAAAAAGAATATCTTTTAATGAACTGTGCGTCTAACTAACTTAAAATAAAAATAAATACTGTTATTATGTTTTGCAATGCCTAATTCAGACGTCGCCGTTTCATTCTAGAAAAATAGGAATTAACGGCCTTTGCAAATTACACTCGGCAAATAAAACGTCTCTGATCAAAACAGCGCTTTTACTACAAGAAGTATTTACGCTTACGGCATGTTTACGCACAGTTCGTCACCCCTATATCATTCCCGTGACTCACCACCCTTTCCCACGAGCGGCGATAAACCGGACGATATAAATTGTTCCATTGAGACGTAGGTCACATTAGCCGAGATTTGGTGCGTTTGACACGTCACATAGTTGTTGCAGTTCGCGAGGCAGCGTCGCTTGTTGTGTTTGATGGGGGGTTGTAGCGACTATGTCGTGGTGTTGGCGAGTAGCCGGGGCTGCAGCGCGGCGGCGGCGTCGCGGCGGCGCGCTCGTGGGCGCGCTCCGCCAGACTCCGCGGCAGCGTCCGCCCACGCGCCCGTGGGCGGACATCTCCTACCACCGTTATAAAGACCTAATACTAATGTATCGGTTACGCAATATTGTATGAATGGAGACGTAGTGACTAACCGTATCTCTGTATTATGAATAGCAATTCAATTATTATTTTGTTTACAAAGTTCAATGAAAGAATATGCAGACATGGAACGTAATAGTAGAAATATCAGTTGTTAATGTTATTGAACACCGTGTAGGAGTTTACCTAATTGCATTTTCACTATTGTACGAAAGGGGTCGTGAAAACCGCGAAATCTTGGGTTTTACACTTAATAAAACATGTTTTAGGGAAATGAAGACACGTGTGATGCGTAGTCTACAAAAGTTACATCCGAGACACAACATTTTTTTTTCATAAACCGAGTTTCGTGTGCGAACTGACTGTGGAAAAGGAGGCAGAACCGTGACATCATATTAAAGGGTAGACATTGATTTCCTTTACCCTCTTAGAGGAGACGAGCAAAATTGTGATTCTCGCTCATTATTATTTGCCAGCACTTATTCTACTCCTCAATTCCACTCTTGCAATTCCACAGCGTGTCAATGAAAAAAATGATAATTTTGATAAAAAAAACCGTCATTTCTACTGTAACATCATGCGTCAATTCAGGGATCCACTACCAAACAGCACTCCGGTTAGAGCAGGGGTCGCCCCAGAATAACGTATATATGGACACACAACACTAAATAGACGACTTTCTGACGGAAGGTCGCCTGAGAAGCAAGTCATAACAAGAGTTTATATATGAAAAAATGTATGAATATCAATGAGACGAAAGAGATTTGCGACCGCGACATGAGGTCTGCAGTCTCTGTCTACCACTATGTACTGTGAAGTGTATAAGTATGTATGTATGTATATACGTGTACAACAACGCTCGGGTTTGCTGTTACCAAATAGTTTCATGTTATCACAATTTTTGAACTACACTTCTGGCTTGGACCCTGACTCCTTCCTGTTTCCTAAAATAAAAATAAGGGGATGTTGTTTTCATTACCTGAAGAAGCAATAGCGATAGTAGAAAAGGTGCCGATACTGCTATCGTAATAATCTTCCCACTGTGCAGCGAGAAGATTATTTCGAATACGTTCGACGCATGAACATACATACAAGTTGTATTTTTTTCTTCTTATTACTATGACTAATTTGCTGTATTCAATAGAAATTATGATACAAATAACACAATTTACCGTTTAAGACGTCGACGACTAACTTATCTTATGAAAACAATTCATTATCGAATGGTTTACGCTCAAGGCCGATTTTTTTCGTGAGAGCAAAAATTTGTAATCGCGTCAAATCAATTGTACCGCTCAAATTAGTCACAGATATCCTCATCATGCATTTTGTATTGGATGCGAAATGTTCTGTCTGAAATCGTTAGGAAATGGTTTGTATGATGATGAAATGTTACACAACGAGACTAGTACGAGTACAAAGAGCGACATGTCATGGGTTATCCTTACTTCCTTACTAATATTATAAATCGGAAAGGGAGTTTGATTGTATGTTTGTTTGTTCCGATTTCACGCCGTAACTACTGAACCGATTGCTTTGAAATTTGCATACGTAAAGTTAGAAGTCCGGATTAAATAATAGGGTACTTTTTATCCCGGAAAAATTGGATATTCCCGAGGGAAACTTAGATTTTTCCCTTGGAATGATAACTTTTCTTAGAGTTGTCCTTTATACCGCAATTTAACCGAAGTCCACGCGGGCGCAGCCGCGGGAGGAAAGCTAGTTAAGAAAAATCTTAGAATGTGTTAAGTTGTTTCCGAACAATTCCGCCACCAACCGCGGGCGAGCCATTCTCTGGGGACTTGCGTGTCTACTCGCTTTTCACCGGGCACATTTTCTTGTGTTGTTTATAACTGTGCTAACATATTCTCGGGCAATGATGACCAAATTACTTCATTACAGTGAAGTAATACGTAACTGAATTAGTACTTACAATAAAGATGTACCTACGTAAAAAACTATGCTGTCGGAATCAGATCACTGTTTTTTTTTAAAGTAGTTTCAATACGGGGTAGGGGCTTCACACTTTTTACCTATATCTGTTTTGTGTATGTAGAAATAAATTCAATTGGTTTTAAAGGTCTCGCTCGGCAGTAGTCAGCCCACAGATATTTTGTTTTAGTGTTGTAATTGTTCTTTGAGTAACACTTCACGCCTTTTAATCCCAAAGCGGGGTAGGCAGAGGCACTTGCTTAGTAAGCAAATCATCGCAAGCCCATCGCCGTTATAGGATACACACCTTGTGGTGTGCGGGTTTCATCACGATGTTGTCCTTCACCGTGCGAGCGTTGCGTTGCGTACATAGGCTCTGAAAAAGAGTCCCATTGGTGCACGTCCAGTAGCCGGACTCGAACCCGCGACCTCCCGGTTACAAGTCAAGTATTCGACCAACTGGACCACAGACGCTCTCAGTCAAGTACGTGTTCTTTGAGTAAAATGTGCAATTGACACTACACAGGAAAAAAGACGAAAAGTAAGATAGCAAAACCTTTTGTGGGGTTCAGTATGTTCACTGCACTGAGAAAATGTCAGTGAAGTTTATTTAAAGCTTTAAAATAAACAGCTGTTTCACACAGACATGTCCCGCTGCATCCTTATTTATGAGGAAACAGGCCGCCGACAAGATATATTATCCTTGTGGTAAATTTAATAATGTTAGGTTAACAACCGTAGTTATTGCATACAGGCGGACGACCGTGTGCCGCTCGCACCCGGTTTCACCTGCAATTTCTAAAACTATTAAGCAACTTTAAGTGCTGACATTTTTCCTTAGAAACTTTGAACCTCGTTTGAAATTTACAGCTCTAGGTCAAATGAGATTGGTAATGATGAGTCACTAAATTAAACAGAGTTTTTATACTCAGAGGCACAATTAACCGCCCACTCGGCTAAAGTGGCATAACTTTGTTTATAATAACTAAATGTTTATGGTGTTGAATGACAATTTGTTAAGTGAGTAGTGTATGATAGATTGAAACATATTATGACCTTTTTTTTAAGATACCCTCAAGTGAAGAAATCATGCAATAATGAATTTATGAAGTTACATCGGAAAATGTCAGTGGGCGGTTAATTGTGCCTCTGAGTATATTTTTTTACAAAGTGAATTTCACCATCAGTCACATTATGTCCACTGCTAGACGAGAGCCTCCTCCAATTGTTTGATTTGGGGATTGATTGATCATTTGGAATTATATTCCACCATTTGGGGAGAAATTCCAACAATCACCACGCTTGGCAGGTGGGTTGGCGAATGGCGAATTACATATAGAATTTGTAAATTTCAAATCTAATAATTTACACTTAAATAAATACACTTCACGCCTTTTAATCCCAAAGCGGGGCAGGCAGAGGCATTTGCTAATTAATTTACAACTAATAGACTCTATACAAGACGTTTAACTAACAAATTTCGGTTATCCTTCTATCATTCATATCGTCATATTTTGGAATTTCCCACGACAGAACATAAATTCTTCATGGTAAATTCTCTGTTGAAATTTCAAATCACCAGGCAAGTGATAATAGGTTTGAAAGCCGTACTCGAGGAAAAAAACGAACGAACTTTCTGAATGGTCTGACCGGTCGCAATCTGATGTCTGGCTGAAATATATGCCCGTATGGAATTTACACGATGTATATTAAGATTAATATCTTGAAATGTGTGATACCTGTGTGCCAATAAGAATTAGGTAAAAAGGTTTACGAGAGAACTGACTGAAAACAACTTTTTTAGCTTTTACTCACCTCTTTGTGAAATCGAAACCTCCATCATTGCTCCTGTCAAGCTTGCTGTCACTTTCATACGTTCGTGGGCGGTTTCTAAGAGTAACTACCTTACTTAGGATAAAAAAAATGAATGGATTCATATTTTTATGTGAATATTGCAGAAAGCAAGATAACCTTTCCCATGCAAAAGGTCACGCAAAGTGTGGAATTAATAACGTAAATACGGCATACCTGCGATCCGTCGCATTATGCAAATACCTATAACAGCTAGGTCAGGTTATTTTTCTAATGTTTACTTCAATACGACCGCGTGGGATATAAACCCTTCCGACCATAGATCAAGGAAGAGAAGAGATCGGAACCGAAGATAGAACATGCGTGGGTCGAAGCACGATGGCAAATCATACTTTATGTACGTACCTTCAAAGAGTGACTTTTAATCAAAGATAATATCGAATGTATATAAAAATGAATTACGTTTGTTTCGCTGAAACTCGAGAACTGCTGGACCGATTTGGCTAATTTTGGTCTTAAATTATTTCCGAAAATTCAGAGATGGTATATATCAATAAGTAAATATTCATGTTACCCCTTTCAGCTGTTTTTCTTCCAATACACGGGGTAAAAAGGAGAATTCCTATTGCAAAATTTTTTTTTCCCGGGACAAAATATTTTGTTACCAAACTCCTCTGAAAATTTCAAAATACAGTACACAGACTCATCATCAGTCATCACATCACACTAATATTGTATTGGCGAAAGTTTGTGTGTATGTTTGTTACTTCTTCACGCCTAAACGGCAGGATCGAATTGTATAAAATTTGGTACGGAGTCAGCTGACACCCTAGATTAATATATATGCTATTATTTCTCTTTAAATTACCACGGGAACGGGACACTCTAAAACGCTGAGGTACAGCTAGTTGTTAAATAAATCCTTCTACTATTATAAATGCTTTAGTTAGTGAAACATCCGTCTGTATGTTTATCTTGACGTTAAAACTACTGAACGTATTTTGACGGAACTTGACGGGGAGTGTTATTATAACCATATAGATGTTTCAACCAGAAATTCCCAAGGGAACGGAATACAGGTATACACTCTGGTAACACCACGTGGCTTAGCTAATAAATTACATGTAAAGATTAGTCGATCCCCTATCACGATGGAGTTAAATTTCAGTTTTTCGACATTCAGATAGGTACATACTTAAGTTTCTACCAACCGCTGTCTCTTGAGATTAAAACTACTAAGAACGATACGACTACTCGGGCTTCTACAAGTACTAGGTACGTAAACCTTTTTTATTTAGTACTAGGTGGACTCGACAGACGTTGTCCTGTCTTAACTATATCCAGGGTGGCCTGTGCCCAGCAGTGGATGTAATTTTTTTTCTTTCATGAGAACCTTCTACTGTCATTAATAAGCACGACAAAGAAAGAATTAGCGAAATCGGTCCACCCGTTCGGGAGTTATGACATGACAACGAAAAATGGCTTTGATTTTTATATAATAGACTAGTGGACTCGACAGACGTTGTCCTGTCTTAACTATTAATATGAATATCTAGGGTGGCCTGTGCCCAGCAGTGGATGTCATTTTTTTCTTCATAAGAATCTTCTCCTATCATTAATAAGCACAACAAAGGAAGAATTAGCGAAATCGGTGCACCCGTTCCGAAGTCATTCCATGACAACGAAAAGTGGCTTTGATTTTTATATATAAGATTAATGTTTCAGGAGTTTCAAATCTCCTTGTTAATATGGGAAGAGAATAGGTACAAAACAAATACCAACATTACGTGATGTAAACTTTGTTACTAAATTGCAGCAGCCTTACTGACTACAGAAGAACACAGAACAGAATCGGGATGAAAAGTAATATGCGTATTTCCGTTTCCTGGTCTTGGTAGTTCAAGACCAGCTTTCAATTTTCAATTCCCCACCAGTTTTCAACCAAATCGAAAAAAATATATGCACTTCACGCATTTTAATCGCAAACAGGGGTAGGTAGAGGCACTTGCTAAAGCAAGCAAGCCCACGGTTCACCAAGCGTATTTAACCCAACGTGACAGGGGGTGAGCCCATCGCCGTTATAGAGCTCACACACGTTGTGGTGTGCGGGTTTCATCACGATGTTGCCCTTCACCGTACAAGCGTTGCGTTGCGTACATAGGTTCAGAGTCCCATTGGTACACGTCCAGTAGCCGGACTCGAACCCGCGACCTCACGGTTACAAGTCAAGTATCCGACCAACCGGACCACAGACGCTATCTGAAAACAACTAGACTTGTAATCCTACAACGTTATGGAAAACATGCAGGAGTGAAATGGCATGTATTTAAGTAAGTATATTTCGTTGTCTGAATTCCATAACACAAGTGCTTTAGCTACTTAACATGGGATTAAGTCAATGTGTGTGTTGTTGTAAAATATTTATTATTTATTTTTATTACTGTGTATCTGTACCTATGTGTAGGTAAATTTGGATCCAACCTGTCAAATTAGTAGTAAAAGTGACAGTTTGGGGCCAGAAGTACTTAATAAACGTAATTTTGGTGGACACGAGACAGACAGGGTGGTACGCGTCTTGCAAGCCTAGTTGTGTTTGGTCTGAGTTCTTAACTTATAAATAAGTAGTGGAGACCCCGCGATTTCATTCGCGAAGTTCCAGTATTTCATACAAACTATAACATCATATATTTAGTGACACGTCGCACAGGATAGGAATAAAAAGTAGTCCTTTCTCAGGGTCTAAAGATTGTCTGTGCCAAATTTCATCAAAATCGGTTGAGAGGTTTGAGCGGGAAAGCGTAACGGACAGACAGACAGTTACTTTCGCATTTATAATAATAGTAGGGAAGGGATGTATGAAGAAACATATATTTTTAACAACATCGTTGAGTGATCGCGTGAGCGGCGCGTCCCGCAGCAGCTTTATGCACGCGACGGGCGCGGCCAGCAGCGCCGCGCACAGCACGCGTCCGGCGAGCACTGGCCAAGCTGCAGCACGGCTGGGTGGACAGATTTTTTTAAAAATTATTGTTGTGAAGTTGTTTATGTTTAAATTATTCTATTACTATTATAAATACTTAAGCTAAATTAATATTTACTATACTTTGCAATGCCCTAACAGGGCGTCATGATTTTGTAACATCAAAGTGTACCATGATATTTAATAAATATACTGAATACTTAGACTTTTGCATTTACATCTATTATCCGTAGAGTTTACATTTACAAAAACTGAAAATACGCGGTTTAAATCGCGGAGTGTCTACGAGTTTAAAATATGCATAAGAAAGGGATGTAGAGATTACCTTTATTTCAGTCTTAGCGACTCATAGCGGGTGTGGAGTAGTTTTCACATTACCGCTGCATTATTTATGGGGGAAGTTAGTCTACGTGGGCGAGGTCGTTGGCCTTGAGTGTCTCACGCATATGGGCTAGAATAAACATTATATCTACTTCTATCTCTATATATAAATGTATCTATATAGATAGATATGTTTATAAATAGTATTTAGCTGTCACGGCAAACATTTGTTTTGCCATAGTAAGATACCTTTGCACAGCAAAAAACAGCTAAATTCTACTAAACTACTTCCAAGCCAATTCTCAAACCTACATAATATTCACACAAATTTGCTGACAAACCGGTCAAGAAGTTTCGGAGGTCGGAATATATGGTAATAATATATGGTATGGTACATTGAGATAACTATACATATAAGACTAGCCGACCTGGAAAATATTATTATCAATTATTCCTCTCACACCGCATAAGCCTTGACATCCATAATTTCAAAGTGGTAAGACAGAGTCTTTTATAAACGTAGCATTTAGTATACAATAACATAGTATACAATAAAGTGTTAATTCATTCATTTTTAATTGCCGCTTCATTTCGCTAAACACGTGCCACGAAGGTAATTGACAAAAAAGTCAAATGTAAACAATATTTGAACACAGAAATACAATCGCAAAGAAAAATGTTCTTTGACGTTTTTCAGACAGATTTTCTAAAAGCGTAGCTGTCAAACTTTGTTTGGAAAGTATGGCAGTAATGACAGTTCTCCATCCGGAAATCTGTCAGAAAAACGTCAAAAAAATTCCCCATTGACTTTGTGACGGGAAGCGATAAGATGCAAATGGCGTTCTTTATT
>SJJU01035531.1:0-11390 GCA_012932125.1 Conopomorpha cramerella | reverse complement strand
GTCTGAAGGTCTTCAAGTCGCGTGAAGTGAATAGGTACCTAATGAACAAGTGTGCTCCATCGTAGACCACATCGCTGCTTAACATCAGGCAGGATGGTGGTCAAACGCTTGTTCATAGTGATTAAAAAAAAGTGATGTTGTCGAGTTGCGGCAGTAAAATTGACAGATATTTCGTTTTTTATAGGTTCCTCGACACCTGAGTTACGTTCAATCGGTTTCATTATTATGAAAGATAGTAATTGTCGTAGGAAGATGCACTAAATAATTGCTAATAGGTATTCCTGTAATTTATTGCAGTGAAAGAGTGGAGCAAGAATGCAGAGAGATCCATTATTGGACTCAAGTTTTTTTTCGCATTTTCCGATCGCATTACCATCGACGTTGTGTAAAAAAGCATGAATCAACAAAGAAACTCCGAAGAATATTATTGTAATAAAAAAATCGATAAGACTTCTTTCAGTCTCAAAGTAAACAAGTACACATGAATACTTTCTTAAGTCGTTTTATATAAAAACCTTCTATTTTTATAACATAATTTGTTACATATTAAACACTCTTCAATTACTTTCTTAAGCGCCATTAAGTGCGGCCTACGAAAAACTTAATCCGTAAAAGGACATGACAAAACAGAATCTTTTCAAGCTTTTCTAAGGAGCAAAGATTATTTATTTTTTAAATAAGTTACAAAGGATACTAAGGATAAGGCAGAAATATCTCAACAATTCAATCCATAGTTCCTTATTTTGTTTACGATTCAAACAAATTTCACCCATCATAGCAAACATTAAACAAAATTCCCTTCTCTATCGCGTTCCTTTGCCCGCAGGCAAAGTTGGACCACGCAAAAACCACTTTTTACAATAAAGAAACGCCACGCGATGGTCCAATTTCCCTTGCGTGATCTGTTCCAACAAGTATTTCGTACAAACACCGAGCTCAGTGTCGTCGTTTCCGTATCATAGTGATCGTCCATTGCCGCTACATTTGTAAATTTGCATTTCCCTGGCAGTTTAATCATCCGAAAAAAAACGGTGAAAGCAAATCCTACCCACCTACCTGGTTGCAGCGAAATGGCAAAAATATGCCGAGCGGGGATAGCCGCCGTCCGTTCACTGTCAAATTAAAGGAATGACGGCAAACCAGTTTAGGAAACACAAAGTCAATCTTAATATTATCAAAATTAAATTATAATATGCAAATTATGAATTCGTGAAGGAATATTGAGCGTAAATCCAATTTATCTGTTCCGTGTTACGAAGTATCAAAGTTATGAAGTGGTCGTGGAAATCGTGGACTAAGCAATGGTAATAGTTTTAATTATTGTTGGATAAAGCTTAAATGTGACATACGACTGACAAGTTAAGTTAAACCTAGTGGTATTTAGAATAATTAAACTACTATTACTTAACTTTGTAAAGGCCCTTTTTGTACACTCGTGCGCAATATTCCGGATCACACTTATTAATTTTGTTTACACAACACATCTAACTTAATTATTTTTAATGTTTATTTTATTTAATTTATTGACACTGAATTATGTTTAGGGCATGACATTTTTGACGAAGCTTGTTGCCGATATAAATCTGTATTTAATATTTTGAAATGGTTGTAAATAAACCTTATATAGTATGTTTAAAAAATAAAAACAACACATCTAAATATCCTGGCATTCGATGAAAGCTGAAAGTAAAAGAAACTGGTTTTTAAAGACAAGAAAATAGCGAAATAGAAAATCCTAAAGTATTTTTGACTTGTATTCAATTAATCTTGTATACTACTTTCAGAAGTATATAAGTTTTAAAGGTATATAAATCGGAATTTTTGCTACAAATATAGATAGAGGCAAATGATTCGTGTTCATGAACCCTCAAATGTCCATTATTAATAACGTACATACACTCAAAACGTTTTTCTGTACCTAGTCCTCTTCATTTACGTGGAACAAAGAGTAACTTTCTGTCTACTTCTTTAAATAAATCACCGGACCGAATCAGCAATGAAACGGACGAAACATTCAGAACTTTACATCTCACTAAAATAGTTGAAGCGAATATCACAATAAAAGAACAGCGGAAAAAATGGGGACCGTACTATCTGTACCAATATCAGAAAGACAAAAGATTCGTTCATTTATTTGTATTCGATAGGCTCTGTAACTACAGTTAGTACTGATAGATGCAGCACTGGACGAATATGAGCTGATGATGATGAAAAAGTTTGACAAAGATATTGAAAGAAGAGTGAGAGCGGGTAATAAGGTTAACGGTGCCCTTCGCAGTGTTATGGAGAGCCAATTCATCTCGAAAAAGGCAAGATTGGCTGTCCATGACGCTGTACTGGCACCTACCTTAATGTACGGGAGTGAAAGTTGGGTATGGCAGAAGAAGCATAAAAGTAAAGTCAATGCCGTAGAACTGCGGTCATTGCGGAGCATGAAAGGTGTGACATTGAATGACAGGATAAGGAATAGTGTGATAAGGGAAAGTTGCGGTTTGAAGGAAGACGTAGTGACCAAGATTGATAAGGGCATGCTTCGGTGGTTTGGGCATATGGAGAGAATGGATGAAGTCGATTGACGAAAGAGATTTATATGGGTGATGTAATGGGCCGGGTGAGTAGAGGTCGCCCCAGAAGGACATAATAATATACAGACCAGATTGGTGATGTCCTGGCCGAAGGTGGCGTGAAAAGTACTCGAAACCGAGGTCATGTATGAAAAGATGTATGAATGTAGATGAAGCGAAAGGGGTATGTCAGGACCGTGACAAATGGAGATCTTTGATCTCTGCCTACCTCTCTGGGAGACAGGCGTGAAGTGTATGTATGTATGATGAACAATAATTTAATAAACTTAGGCACTATTTTATTACAATAAAAAAAATAACTGTATCCTCATGCAGGGTAAAAAACAGAGATGTTTCCTACTCCAATCGTATAATCTCGGGGCGTCTTCTAGTCATATAATACAAATATTCCCAACTCTGTTATGTTTCCTCCCTATCTCAAGGGGTGTATGAATGTTACCAGAATGTAAACTAATGATTATTCTCATTAACATCTTGTCGGCGATGGTACATTCAACAGTATTAACAGAAGTAGCTCTTATGTCAACGAACATTAAGCCGAAACATCAGAGATTATAACGCATCAAAATACAGAATGTTTTGTATACCGAAATATCCAAACAAACACGTACCTTCTGAAATTGGCAGTGCATACAGCAAGGTGACCGTAACGAAATCTGTCTCGATTTGAATTCCGAATGCCTTCTCGAAATTAGACGGCTATTGTTATAGATGATGGGGGTCTTGATTTGAATAATGATTACCGACGAGGGGGAAAGAGGAAAAGTGCAATCTTCAGGTGGATAAATCGATTACTACGAGGGGTAATCTTTGGAATTCAAGTGATTTGTGTTTGCGAAATCGTATATTTACTGGGAAAAACAATAAATATCTCCTTTTTTAAGCAATGTGCACTGACATTATATTAATGGCATTAGCCGGGTATTACGGCGCGAAACGTAATACCCGATTTAAACTATTAATTCAATAAATATCTGTTTGAGATTTTTGCTGGACTTCTTTCGATTTACAAGGAAAGTTCTAGGTAATGGTACCTTTAGGATATCTATTTCATAGCCTATGTATTGTACACTGCGCTTTTGCGGTGTAGGAATACATTTTTCCATGAAACCCGCATACCATGAGATGAACTGTAGAAAGGCCTACCTAATATTATGTGGGGTAAAATTTGCTTCGTGAATTGTGGACATTTGCTTAACAAGTTGTTATGGTTACTCAGCTTCGGGATAGAAAGGATTCCTTTTAAACAAACCTTACAATTACCTTGATTGATATCAGGGATATCAGTTTTTTCTTTGCTTGTTGCCTGTCTTGGGTCCCGCGAATTAATTAAACTTTCGAAATTGGCATCGTTTTTAGATAAATTTAAATCAACATTGAATAATGGAACATCCCCGCCTTCAATCTTTACCTTTTATACAGACACTGCAGGCATTGAATTGCATTTATTTATTGCTTTCATTACTCCACAACACATCACTGTGAAATGTGGTCTTAATTTAGTCTTAAGCAGTAAGTACATCATTGTTGTACCTTTCATAATTTTATACACTTCTCGCCTTTAATCTCAAAGAGGAGTAGGCAGAGGCACTTGCTAAAGCAAATACCCACGGTTCACCAAGCGTATTTAACCCAACGTGACAGGGGGTGAGCCCATCGCCGTTATAGGGTTCACACACGTTGTGGTATGCGGGTTTCCTCACGATGTTGTCCTTCACCGTACGAGCGTTGCGTTGCGTACATAGGCTCTGAAAAAGAGCCAGTCCCATTGGTATACGTCCAGTAGCCGGACTCGAACCCGAGACCTCCCGGTTACAAGTCAAGGGTCCGACCAACTGGACCACAGACGCTGCTGATAATTTTAACGTCCAAAACTATTATGGAACATTGATTCTCTTCCACCCATAACACTCACAACAGAAAAACATTCTTCGTCCAACCATTTATCACATCAGTTTCACTATAACAAATCACTTTCGAAAACATTATAAAACAATACAGCTATTTTTCCCCCAGGGGAACGACCAAAGTGACTCGAAAGCAGATTAGCTCATAACTCAACGCGACAATGTTAATAAATCTCAATAGCATATTCTGTAAACAGTAAATATTCAGACGAATTTCAAAATGAAAGACGCCATCTTTGCAATTCCCTCCTTGATTTATGTGTTTCATTTTCAGTGCAGCAACTGTTGGCTTCTCTTTTCTATTAACGAACGCCTTACAATGCGGTCTGAATATTTTCTTTTTCGTTTGCCCAACTTGCATGAATGATTTTTTCTGTGTTTAAAGAAAGAAGAATAGGTAATGTAACTTACAAAGGTATAATAAGAATTCATCAATAACATACTATAAAGCAAAGTTGCCTCCCACTGATTGTTCCCATATACATATTAAGACTACGCAACGGATTTTGATGAGGTTTTCTTCAATATATAGATTGTTTCTTGAGGAAGGTTTATATTTGTATACTACATGCATATAATATCAGAAAAATACTGTTAAAATGTATTATCGGCAAACCAATGTTTTCCGGGTCAGTTAGTACCTTTAGTAGGTATATTACACAAAATTAGTGGAGATAATTAGATACAAACAGTATTTTCGTAGCACAAAGGAGCATTAATTAGGCATGGTAATTAGTAATTTGTCGGTGGCAACATTAATCACACATCAACCATAATCCTATTTCCCACGCAACGTCGACAATGACGTGACGCGCTGCGGAATGACGTGGTGTGGTGGTGAACCGCAATCGGTCAGAATGTCGACATTCGTTAAAGTAATAATAATCCCTTTTAATGCCTATTCGATAACGTTAATGTGTAACGTCAAATATCAATGAGCGGTAAAAGTAGTTCGCGGAACGTTCACGTACTAAAACGGTGACGTTTTAAATAAAGCATTCATAAAAATCATCATCAGCCCAAATTTTATAGGCCTCTCCAATTACACACCACTGTGATCTGTTTTCGGCTTCTCGCTTCTGTCAGCCGTCTTGCGCATATCATCAGTCCAACTTACCTGAGGGAGTCCTACAACAGAATTATGGTGCAGTAAAAATAGACGTGCTAATAGGAGATTGTGCAATGTGGACGAGAGCTGTGTCAAGATCGTATCAAGTCGAGCTCTATTGTCTCAGTCTACCCATCTGACGTGAGATATAGGTACATATAAATGAAATATCTTTGGAAGAATCATGTGCTACACCTATACACGTAGTTTTGATAATATAGGCTTTTTGCTTACAAGCAGGCCCCCAAACCTATATAAATATGTTGTTACCTTGTTAATGAAATAAACATCTTTGTATTTTTTTTTTGTATTAATAGAATGAACGAAAATACATGAACTCGTCTAGAATTTATAAGGTAAATGACGGAATCGAACATTTTATTAAAATGTATTTTGTAGACCATGAATCACGGCGCGAAATTAATCACAGAAAAGCATCATCTTTGTTGTTTGCAGTCCGTTCTTGACCACGGTGTATGCAACTTTGTCGAAACGTCCGTCTCATTACAATGTGTTATTGGATCATCACTTATGATTATAAAATGAACGGGTTTCATTGAAACATAGTTTGACAGTGATTTAAATCTCTCTTTAATTAAGTTACTGTTTTCGACATTCATTGGTTCCAAACAATATTTAAATGATTGCTTATCACCAAAACCCATGTGTGCACTGCACCACATAATTATTATTATTACACATAAAATTATTATTACCATTACCAAAACAATGGTAACAAAAAATGGATTTCGAAAACAAAAACAAATAGGTACCTAATTTTCTTCTTCTTTATATTTCATAAAGAAATCAGCCCAAAAATCTTTGATTAAAAAAATCATATCTTATAAACTAATGCTTAACTGTTTTTTTTGTGAAAAAGGTTTTTACTACCTTTGTTAGCACTGAGCCAGAGTGCATTGGAAGCTCGATAATAGCTGGATTTGGTTATCCATTTGGCACAATTTTCCTCAGCTAGTGGAAAATAGGATTGCCGCACCGGCGCTAACTAATTCATGGCGGAAATGGAAAATGCTAGTTTCCGTTATCGGGTTATAAAACACCTCACATTTTGGTTTCTAGATATGGTTCGGGTAAATGCAATAGGTTTAAGTATTATAAGTATGCCGATCTGTCCTCTGATTTTAAAATAAATACGACCCAATCGTAATCGTCTCCATTGACGTATATTTTTCGAGAAGTTTGGTTGTAAAATAATAAAAAAAAAGGATTTTTGTAATTTTTTCTAGTCACGTCAGTTAAGCAGAGTGTTATTATGTTTCGATAAATTCGAATTGTAAACCATAAATGACGCTTTCACAGACTTTCCCCAAAAGGGTTATTTTTATTTATCGCCAGCCGTGTTTTCTTTAATAATTCCTTAACCTTGGTAACAAAATAGCGACATCTTAGCAAATTACTATCGCGTTTTTATTTTACCATAGCGATTTCCTGAGAAGTTGCACTTCCTTAACCTCTAAAAAGACGTACTCACTAGTTATACACATAGCATAGTATTTCGATTGCAAATCAAGGGTAATTCGCATTTATTTTACAGAACAAGACGTTATTGAACAATAGCAGTTTGTTCGTCCTTTTCCCCCTCTAGAAAAAGTGAAAGAGAGAAACTCGTTCTATAGAACAAACGGTAACTACCCCAAAACAACTAGTCTAATCATTATACCACAATAACCGTTGACGTAGGCTAATATTACGGGCTTCAGTGACGTCATAATCGTGTAGATAACAGAGCGTGTATCAATATGAGCATATTGTAAATACCCCGCTGAAGCGTAATTGACGGAAGTGTATTAGCTAAGTTTACCATGTGCCTATACAGATTAGCGGTACGAGCAATTAGCTGATATTATGCTATGAGAAGCAAATCCTGTGACGTCACAAACTTGCTGATTAACCGCACCAGAGGTTGACGGGACTTGGGAAACTTGCACTTAGAGTGTGGCCAAGGGAACGTGGTTCTCTAACCCTCTTACTAATAACAGAAGTTATAGGTCCGCCAAGAAAGTTTTGATGACACCTCCGGTTAATAAGGCTTATTACATACAATGTGTCCGGTGATAATTTTAAAGGAAAAAGAACCGACTTAAACAAGATCTAGTCGTCGTCCCATACGATTTTAAATGTTCTCCTTGATTTATCGAGTTTGCCATTATCAAACACTGTTATTAAAAAAATCCCAATATCGGTTCACAAAATGACAAGTTATAGCAAACAAATATAAAAATAATTGAGAATTATAATTTGAAGTTGCTAAGAAAATGTACATAAATGTTTAATGAGTGCCAACCTTAGGATGGTTGAACAGATACTTGGCGCCGTATTTTTAAGAAGATAAAACGTAAGTAATTAGTTGACATATCGCATCTTAGATCAAATTGCCCATTTTTGGCGTATCTGGTCAGCTTTTGAAACCTTTACTAACCAGTGCACTACTGGTGTACTGACTTTATGAATACCGTGGATAGTGTTTAAGTTACTCAGTGCTTTTCTTTCATTTGAAATTTTCTTAAGGTCTGCATAAGTTCCTCCCTGTTCTTCTGGCCTGTAAAAGAAATTTATTGTAACGGGAGACATTTACTTTTGTTTTAAAATCATACATGACTTTCATCAAGCTTTGTTTTATACTACTGTATATATCTGTATATATCACTTATAACGATGAAATAAACACATTTTATTTCATTTAAGACAAAAGAGTATGTCAGTTACGAAATATGTAAGACAAACGTTAATGTCTTAAGAAAGGGTGTTCCAAAGTGTTCCAAAAATTATTATGATTGTATATGTATTGAATGAGGCGAGCACCTTCTGTAAAACAGTGAATCTAAATGTAAATAAGTTCGCCTTTGATAGGAACGACAAGTATCAAATAGAATGTATGCATGGAAAGTGACTCTAGTGACACAATCTAATCAGGACGCCAAGATTGCTAAACTCTAGTTGTTCCACTCTGGCATTGCAGCATCAAACGAGCATTGCTGGTGCTTTACTCTTGTTTGACTGTATTCCTTTATAAGAAAGCCATGAACATTGTTTCTCGTTGCAATGCCAGAACGATGCAACAACTAGACGTATAGCAGACGTGATCTCCAGATCATCCGCCCAAACACACATTAGACAACAAACCTGCCTAACAGTGCCCGGGTGTAATACGAGTACGTAGTCATCTGTTGGGAAATCTCCACACGCCCGTGGTTGCGAAGACCGCATACAAACACCGCATTGAGGTGTTGAACAATCTGCAACGCTAAGGCGGCCATTTGCCAATGCCAGCGGGGAGGCCGCAGTCGGGGGCCCGTATACATGGACGCATTAATTGTGGTCACGCGTGGCCTGTGATGGGCCGTTTATCTGTATATAAAACTCGAATACTAACATTAATACTCGCCATTGTCAAGGAAAAAATACTGGATCCTCCAATGCTACGATGGGCTCACCTCCTGTCACGTTGGGTTAAATACGCTTGGTGAACCGTGGGGATTTACTTATTAAGCAAGTGCCTCTGCCTACCCCACGATACAGACTTGCATGTCTAGTGTGGGGCTGATTGTAGAGGAGAATTTATTATTTAAAACATTTTTATCCATCACTATTTTGTTCTGCATTAACGACCAGTTGCAAAAGTTTACGCCGATCAAACAACACTACTTAGATCTAATAGAACGCACGACAGCCACGTGTTACGTACTTCAGCACCTCCACCGCCTGCCGCCGACCTGGGTCCTTTGTTTACCACACCGAGATTAACGTTGGTTGCTTCATGAACATTAATTAGATTGGATGCTGCCGTACATAGCAGCGACGACGGTAGAACATTCAAATCTATTCAAATCCCTTCATTCGTACAAACTTTTCCATCACACATTGATGCATGCTGGCAACGTATAATTTGGCAAAAAAAAGCAACTTTCAAAAATATTGTCGTTCGAATGTAATATACTTTCATTCGTATGTAGTCGGCCATTTAAAAATATGCTTTGTTCCGGCAGTCATTGTCTGTACATAATCGCGCTAAGTACCAATAATTAAAAAATAATCATTCGGAAAATAGTTTGTTTGAAATATATAATTGTTCATCTGCTACAAGAAAAACAGTTTTTCGTACATTCTTAAAAAAACTATTCTAGATTTATACCAGTTTTTCAATGCAACCGAATCGGCTGTGTACATATCCACAATTTGCAAAAGCGCGCCTTGCGTTTGATTAAACTCATAAATCCGCCACCAGATGGCGCTGCCGGCGCCGCGTTGTAAATCTGCTGCCAATACGAATGGCATTTGTCTCAATCCCCCCCAAGGCTCGATTACGTGCCGTTATCCTTTAATGTAATCAATTTTGTAATGAAACCCATATGTCAGTGACAAGCTGTAATGAGCCCGCGCAACGATTGAGATTTCTGCGTTTTCAACCCTATCAGTGTTTCGCTCGTTGTTTCGTATCGTTTTACAAAATTGATTGCAGTTCTTTGAAAGTTGAATTACGGAGTTTAGCAAGTCAATTACCTACTTTTGTTCGGTGGGAGCGGCACCTTTGCAAAGAAGCACTTGGAAGCTTTGAGTTGAAAGACATAGTAAAAAATATAATTTAGGCGTTTTTGCTTTGACTGATTAATCAAAAGCAAATCAGTCCAGAGAAGTCGATGTGAGTGAATAAAAAAATGCAAAACAAAAGAAACCAATTCCAGAACTGTAGTTTCTGAGTTCCTTTCTAGAGGTATGTATCTATGTCTGAATAAAGTAATTTGATACAAATATAAAGAAATATGTCTTAGGCTTTAATGTTCGACTTGTGTATCATACATACATGTAGTACACCTTCCTCGAGAATAACTCAATCTAGTAAAAAAAATCGCATCAAAATCTATCACGTAGTGTTAAAGTTCTAAGCATACATAGGGACAGAGAGAGGGAGGCGACAAGTTTTATACTATGTATTGATAATAGTATAATAGAACTTCTGTCCCGGTAACTTAGGAAATAATGTAGACGGAACACCAAAATACGCTATCAAGTATATTCATCTAATATTTAGTTATACATAGTGTCATTTATACATTGTTTTATCTGTTGTACACGTTAAGGGCATGTCAAATCAAAGAAAATGACAAAACACTCAGTAATTAACACTAATGGACCACTTTTGTTAATATCAAAGGCATAATTTTACAATAACAAAATAATACGAGTACTTATAACAAATTTTCTAAGTGCCTACCTTATGTGTTATGGCGAAGTACATAAATTACTTACAGCGAGCAAATTAAGTTAGAGATAAATAGAGATCGCATGGAAGTTCCCGTTCGGCGCTTTGTTTGTTTTCTCCCACATACAAGAGTTGTGAAGTTACTTTACACACGTCCCGTACTTCGCAACTTTGTGGGAACTTAAGCGGCTCTGGGACTTAGTTTAGCGACATGTCAAGCTTGACAATTTGCGTGAATCAACTAATTCACTGCGAAGTGTTTTCAAACTATGTAATGGCTCCGGAATTGTGGTCATTGGATCGTTTTGTATGAAGAACATTCATAATGATAGAGTCGACCGGTATAGTGTGAGCTTTGTGAGAGAGGACTCGTTATTGTGTGAAATGTTTTGTGTAGGTAAGTCATGGTGACGCTCCTAGTAGGTAGAAGTTTTATGAATTTAAATGCTTCTGTAAGAAACAGAATAAAGCGAAACGGCGTTGATAATTAAAAGTGGAAGTAGACGTTTCTTATTTTTTTTTTTGTTATTGTAGGTAATACGCGTACAGGGGGGAGTCTTCAACAGGGA
>SJJU01035499.1:0-16690 GCA_012932125.1 Conopomorpha cramerella | reverse complement strand
GATGTTAATCAGCGATGTGGTCTACGATGGAGCACACTTGTTCATTAGGTACCTATTTACCCGCGACTTAAAGACCTTCAGACTGTACTGCGCAGGAAACGCAGACTCCCTGTCTGTCCCTATGTATGCTTAGATCTTTTAAACTACGGAACGGATTTTAATGCGGTTTTCTTCGATATATAGAGTGATTATTGAGGAATATTTTTATGTATGACACATGCATATTTTAGTAGAAAAACACTGTTAATAATAGTTATTAGCAAAACAATGTTTGCCTTTTGAATTCTTCGAACATGCTTCTCGGTTCCTTTGTAGACCCTCAATCTGACATGTTCCCGAATCATCCCTTTATGGGAACGTGGATGAAAGTCAAAGAGTGGGAAGAGAGATTTGTCAGGAACTTTGCAGCTGCGGATCATTTGTCATGCCCCCTAACTCGAGAAAACATCGCGGTTTTACTTGAAGATGCTATCGTTTTTCCTGTGAAAAATATCGGAGTTCTATTAAATACACCCCGCGGTTTCATTCGCGCAGTTTCACTATTAATTTCTGTTCGAAAATTTTGGAACTATAAGTCCAAAATTTACTTGTGTCATACAAACTTCTACCCCCATTTTTACCCATTGATAATGACATTCTGAATTCCTTATTATGCTAAATGGCAAACGGAGTATAGAACGCCCTTAGGCTAGGTGGACTGATGATATGTGCAAAATGGCTGGCAGAAGCTGGATGCGAGAAGCCGAAAACAGATCACAGTGCCGTGAATTTGTGGAGATGAACTTCAAAAAAACTTTTTTATCTCACGTAAATACACACATCAAAAGTGTCCAGATATCAAGAACATTTTTAGCTCTAAAAAAATCTAATTTATTTAAATCGAATCTAATCTTCTGGATTGGTCTCCTGCCTAATTCCCGATGCCTGTATCAATGACTTATCACCACATTTTGAATAAATTATGAATGAATTCAGTTTTGGAAAATATAATTATTCTTGATTGCAATCTTCTAAAATGTACTTGATCCCTAGACACTTTTGATGTGTGTATCATAGAGAACCACTGTCTCAGTATTCTGGGGTGACGAGTTTGGGCTGGGCGTTGATGCGTAAGTGATGAATGAATCAGTCAGGATTTTGAGTTTTTTTGTGGTCAGGATGCGCGTTCAAATCCCGTCTCCGGATCCCCTTCTGGGTACCAGTGGCGTGCACACCATATAGGCAAAAAGACACTGCCCACCTTAGTATTTTCGCTACCCGACCTAATAATAGAGTTATTGCTAGATCTTTTTTTGTTGTACTCACGGCATAGGCTAACGAAGGTCCTGTGTTTTGTGGGTGAGTAGATATGTAGGTACCTATATTTCGTAAAAGCAAGTTACCTATACATAAGTGTTAATACATACATCATACATACACTTCACGCCTGTCTCCCAGAGGGGTAGGCAGAGACTACAGATCTCCATTTGTCACGGTCCTGACATACCCCTTTCGCTTCATCTACATTCAATACATCTTTTCATACATGACCTCCGGTTTCGAGTACTTTTCACGCCACCTTCGGCCAGGACATCACCAATCTGGTCTGTATATGTCCTTCTGGGGCGACCTCTACTCACCCGGCCCTGCACATCACCCATATAAATCTCTTTCGTCAATCGACTTATAGGTGTTAATCTTTGGGGATTACTGCCTACCTTGTCGTAAAATCCAGTCCACGCCACTGCTGGGTACCTATTACAGACTTAAATGTGTGTAGGTATGTTCCTGAAGGTCAACAAGGTCAAATAGTTACAAAGGTCGTGCTATAACCTCTGTCTATTATAACGCAATAACTTCACGCCTCACGAGAATTTCTCATATGTGTTTTTCCATTTTAAACACTAAAATCATATTATTCGATTTGAAAAATAATACATTAATACTTTATGTTGGTACAGATGTGTTTGAACAAAGCGTTGTCAAATGCAAATAGCGAAATTGATCTTGCGGTCGCTCATGTGTTTAAAATTCCTCAATAGTTAGTTAAGTAGATAAGAATAGTTCTTTTTTTTCATCAATATACAGTCCCGTTTATTCCCAGTAGTTCCTGTGGAAGTTTTTTTTTATATCTTATCTTTAAACGGGCAATTCTTGTATATATATAATTGGAATCTCGGAAACGGCTGCACCGATTTTCATGAAATTTGGTATGTAGAGGGATTTGCGGGCGATAAATCGATCTAGCTAGGTTTAATTTTTAGAAAACATCTTTCCAACCGTGTTTTCGGGCATGAAAAATGAATATTAAGCAAACAACGTTTGCTGGGTCAGCTAGTTTACTTACCATAGCCATACATCTTAAGATTAAGGCGGCTTAAATATTACTTAAAACTATGTACCTTAACTTCTAGGACAACATGAGAAAAAACCTACAGAACAACAAACAAAATCACAGCTTAAAAAAAACAGGAATAGAACTTACTGAGAATTCTTTCCTTGGGAAGTTATCTACTATATAAAAAAAGTCGGTTTTCCTCCCTGACGCTATAACTCAGAACGCACGAACCGATTTCACGGTTTTGCATTCGTTGAAAGGTCTCGGGCTTCCGTAAGGTTTATAGCAAAGAGAATTTAAGAAAAATTTCAACAGAAAAGCGGGAAAACGAAACGAAGCCATCTGGTGGCGAAACGGAGTTCGCCGTGTTTGCTAGTTTGTTCTAAAAATAAACTGATAAAGGGACAACTGCGTGTGTGAACGTCAGCGAGAGTCATAGAGAGCATATGTGGTTCAGTTTGTCGGATACTTGACTTGCAACAAGGTCGCGGGTTCGAGTCCGGCTACTGGACGTGTACCTATGGGACTCTTTTTCAGAGCCTATGTACGCAACGCAACGCTCGTTCGGTGAAGGACAACGTCGTGATGAAACCCGCACACCACAAGGTGTGTGAACCCTATAACGGCGATGGGCTCACCCCCTGTCACGTCGGGTTAAATACGCCGCGTGAACAATTTAAAGTGATGTGAGTGTAAAGCAGTATGTGGACAGCTTAAAGAGTTGAACACGTAAGTAAAAGCAGGCCTAGTGGATAAAAAAAATACATAACTCGTTTTTAATATTTAAGTTTTAACAACGTGCACCAAAAACTATCATACATACATACACTTCACGCCTGTAGAAGAGGGGAAGGCAGAGACTACAGATCACCATCTGACACGGTCCTGACATAGGTACCCCTTTCGCTCCATCTACATTAATACATCTTTTCATACATGTCCTCCGGTTTCGGGTACTTTTCACGCCACCTTCCGCCCAGACATCGCCAATCAGTTCGATGTATGTCCTTCTGGGGCGATCTCTACTCACCCGACCCATTACATCACCCATATATATCTCTTTCGTCAATCGACTTTCATCCATTTTTTTTGGGCACATGGAGATATTATTTTAAGTATTAAAGTTTTAACAGCGTGCACCAAAAATAATATAAATATGAATGATAAATTAAACGCGAGTAAAAGCGCGGTGCTTCGAATAGTAAATAAGTAATATAATATGTACGAAAGAGAGGGATTACGTACATAAGTACTGCGTATAATGCGATGCGCGTATATGAAAAAAGTTCCTTTTTTCAACCAATAGGGAGATGACCGCAAAAACTGAGCGAAAATGTATTTATTAAAAGCTGCATTGGGGTGGCGGGGGGGGCTGTCCACCGGCTACCCCCCTCTCAAATAACAAGGGATAATTTTTAATGCACAATGCGTCAATGTGTGAGTTGTCATGAGCGACGCACTTATTGGTTATTTGCTTGTGTGTGTGTGTGTGTACTTATTGGTGATTTTTTTTTTTTTGCAAAAACTGTCCGCGCCTCCTATTAAATGCTCTTGCGGGGTATCACGGTGCGAAATTTGTATATAAATATATATATAAATTTCTTAAAATACTTTAGTAGTCCACCCTTTGTACCTTTAGTGCAATAAAGTAGTAAATAAATAAATATCATATATGTATGTATAAACTCAAAGTCCTGACTTGCTCACTATCAGCCGAAAACCCCAAACCCCTTTTGAACGTAGAAGCTGCATTTTTACACATGTCTTTTTGATAAAGTTTCATGTTGAAAGAATTAAACATATACACAGCCTGGTGTCTAAGTCCATAAGAAAATCGGATATATAATATATATATTAAACTGCTCTTAAATTACTTGTAAATGCTTCGTTTCATTAAATATGTCTAATGCTTCGCAATGCCAAATTTTAATATTTTTACACGAAAATCTTCCCTAGTATGAATCTGGAAAGGGGTGTGCCGTAACGAATGGAGATCCGTTGTCTCTGCCTACCCTTTTCGGAGATAAGCGTGGCGCATCGTCTATTTAATCTAACAAACTAATGAATATTAAAATTACAAAAATATAAAGCAATAAAAAACCCAAAAATTATAATAATGTAACGGTTTAAAATAGTCTTTATCTTCTATACCAATATTATAAAGAGGAAAGGTTTGATTTTTTTTTGTTTGTTTGTTTGAATCGCATAGATTCCGAAGCCACTGTACAGATTTGAAAAAAAAAGTCACGTTCGTTGGAAAGCTAAATTATTCCTGTGTAACATAGGCTATATTTTATCCCCAAATTCCCACGGGAACGCAAAAAACGCACGGTACAGCTAGTATGTATACAAAACATTTATATATAAATTAGGTTACCTGGAAGAAATCGCTCTGAGCGATAAGGTAGCCATTTGCAATCTTACCATTGTTAGTTTTACATTCAACAGATCAACTATCAGCCGTACTTTGTAATGTACAGTGTGCAATAAATAGTTTATTCATTCATTCAAAACTCAAAATCCAGACCCCCTAACAAAGCGTTTCAAGAAAGACATGACAAGACATACCAGGCACTGCGATTGGTTGAAACAAGCTGAGTCGCACGATGTGTGACATAGCAGCCAATCACAGCGCGTATTTGTTCTATGTCTTGTCTCTCTTAATGTGCTTGCTACGGCTTCTCACTGATTCATTCATCGCTGACTTATCAACGCTCCCAAACTCTTGACCCTAGAAATCTGAAGTTTTACACATTTTTTTCTATGTTTACGTGAGGTAAGAAAGATTTTTTCAAAATTCATCCCCTAAGGGTCTTTCATAGTTGATTTTTTTTTCATAGTTGATTTATATTTGGCACACAAAACAGAATACAACTCGTACTTCACACTAGTATACAATTTAGACATAATATATTTAAACTATATATACTATGTCTAAATTGTATACTATAACTATATATATATAAGGTATATATATAAACTAAATCGCATTCCAAAACATGTGTAGGTACACAGATACGAAAAAAGAAACTGAACGCGCGAAAATAAGAGGCTAATGTAAATTAATATAGGTAAAAGGGGGGCATAAGTTTGTATGAGAAAATATTTGAAAGTCGGTTTGAAACACTTTTTCGTCAGCGGAACGGCGTTTGCTACGAGCTACGATGGCCGTCTACGCGTAGTCGTATATTCTACAAATCTGTAGTGTACTACGGCAGCTAGGTTACCTGGTTAATTAGGGATCTGGAATCGAGATCGCTCTGGGAAATAAGGTAACCTTTTTGAATTTGTATTTCTAATTGAGTATATCCTAATTATAAATGCTATGTAGGTGAATGGAAAGATTTTTTTCTTTAAGGAATCTGTGATGTCAAAAGAATGGCTAAATTTCTTGCTATGGTGATAACTCGAGAACGGCTGGATTCATTTCAACAATTATTTGTTCCGTTTCAGTCTTTATGGAGAAGGTTTTTTACAAAAGAAAAGAAAATTATAATAATTTAAAATTATTTATTGTAATAAGTTGTAAACCAAGCATTAGGGGATTTCATTATTATAGGTATAAATGTTAATAAAATATAAACAAATTGTAATTTACTTAAATAAAATACACAGTTGTAAATAAAATTAAATATAGTGTAAATATTAAATATCATTCGTGAAAAAAAAACTTAAAATTAAATTCTCTTGTTCTGAATATCAAATGTAGTTAGTTCTGAATTTTAAATTAATATTTACATTTCATCATAATCATCATCATCAGCCCATGCCATTTATATGGCTAACCCTCCAGAAGACGGGCAGCAGCGCTCTCTGTGAGTTTAACCACAACGCCACTGCGATCGCCAACCCGCCTGCCCAGTGTGGCGATTATTGGCACTATCCCCCATTACATGAACAGCTCAGAAATTAACATTTAAAATAAAAATTAAAAATAAATACACTTCACGCCTTTAATCCCAAAGAGGGGTAGGCAGAGGCACTTGCCAAAGCAAGTACCCACGATTCACCAAGCGTATTTAACCCAACGTGACAGGGGGTGAGCCCATCGCCGTTATAGGGTTCACACACCTTGTGGTGTGCGGGTTTCATCACGATGTTGTCCTTCACCGTTCGAGCGTTGCGTTGCGTACATAGGCTCTGAAAAAGAGTCCCATTGGTACACGTCCAGTAGCCGGACTCGAACCCGGGACCTCCCGGTTACAAGTCAAGTGTCCGACCAACTGGACCACAGACGCCTTTCCTACAATTAACATTTCTACAATTTCTATCGGTTCCACAAGTGTAAAAAACACGAGAAAGTCAGAAAGTTCAAGAAAAACTTCGTAACAAATAAGCTTTTCTCATGCAAGGAATCGATCGTGGACGCATCGATTGCAAGCCGTGAACATCTGTGCCAGAGTCGATCAATATTTAAAAAAAGAGGGTTGCTGCCTACCGCGCTTTTTTTGCGAAGGGCTTACTAATTTGCTTTGGGGGATTTCGGTGGACGTAATCTGACTAATTTGAATGGTCTGCGATGTGAAATCTATATAAATAAAAATGAATCGCCGTTCGTTAGTCTGGCTAAAACTCGAGAACTGCTGGGCCGGTTTGGCTTATTTCGGTCTTGAATTATTCGTGGCAGTCCTGGGAAGGTTTAAAAGGTGTATTTCTTCCAATATACGGGCTACGGCGGGGATAGCTAGTCTATATATATAAAAGAAAGTCGTGTTAGTTACACTATTTATAACTCAAGAACGGTTGAACTGATTTGGTTGAAAATTGGTGGGGAGGTAGCTTAGAACCGGGAGACGGACATAGGATACTTTTTATCCCGTTCCTGTGGGACGCGTCGCTAAATAGAGGGTGTTATAGTTTGTATGAAATACCGAAACTACGCGAATTAAATCGCGGGGCGTAGATTAAAAATTCGTTGTTGTAGTGGTTAGATGAGTTTTTTACATATTTCAAAATTAAATTAAATGTAACATGTAACTTAAATATTTTAGATAGATTTTAATGTGTAACTTAAATATTTTAGATAGATTTTTATATCCAGTATTAATTTTTTATTACAGTTATGTAGTTTTATTATACAGAATAGTAGGTAAGAGGTTAACCCCCTTACCAATAAACGCGTTGTCACTTATACAACGGTTATTACAGGTCTACTTGAACTGGTAATTCCGTATTTGACATACAACTGACAAGTTAAGTTGAGCTTTATGTGTCTTCGAAATAGTAATTCCGCCATTATTAGTAAGGCCCTAAGTGTAAAAACACCATAAACAAAGTTTTGTGTGTGTTTACCACGATAATGATTGGAAAAACTGCTTTTGATAAAAATAATAATTTATTTTGTGCTCTCACGTATGACAGTTTGTTTGGAACAATTTTCTATTTACAATTTTTTTCTTCTAGCTTAGGCTGACTGCATACCTTATACTCTATGAAAGTTAGGCCGTTTAGTACTCTAATAGATAATGAATAGCCTAACCTACAGTATCAGTCCACCGAGCTTCCGCAAAACGGAATTCGTGGAATTCAAAATTAATTTATTGCCTTGTCTAATGCAAAAAGAAACGAACAATAATTTCGCCTCATCAAAAACCCACCCCGTTCACGACAAACTATATTTCTCACTGTCATATTAAAGGAAACTTGTGTTCCACTACAAGAAAAAATAAACTATAAAACATAAACTTCCGTGATGCCACGTCGTTACCATGTCAAACCGAGCCCAATGACGGCAAACGCAACGTGAAAGCGGAACGAAAATAAAAAAAAAAACGCAAAAAAAAAAACACACACACAACTAAAATATAAACGAAACGAACGCCATTGTTTTGTTTCTACTAATAATAAAAACCTACTAAACATGCAACTAAGCTACGGACGGAAGCGAATAAAAAATAAAAATATATCCTATTTTCATAGGGCCGGGGGGAGGGGAGGGGGGGCAACACCCCCCCCCTCCCTGCGCAAAAACCCAAAAACATCGCGAAACGAAAATGAGTGCGAGGGTGGCATCCTCTAAAGTACGCTGTGTTAGTAATTCATTTTTAACATTAAGCTTGTGTGAGTTTTAAAGTACAGTCGGGCGCGGAAGTCGCTCGGCACCTCTCACTTGCGTGCGCTGCGGGCGCGTATGCAATCGTGTGTGCACAAGATTTTTGGGACTTGTTGTTGGCTTTCGACAATTGTCTTTTGTGAAATAGAGTTTTTGGCGAAAGTGTGCAGTGGAATGCGGGGGTACTGATCTTTGCTTGGTACATTTTTAATTTCACGCGTATTGGTTAATTTACACTATAGACAATGTAAAGTTTAAAAAACAAAGTTGCTGTCCATAAGTTAACTTTTACTATTGAAAGCGGTGAGTACAAACATTCACTATTTACTCTTATTATCTTCAAGAGCTATACGCTTGGTGAACCGTGGGTATTTGCTTTAGCAAGTGCCTCTGCCTACCCCGCTTTGGGATTAAAGGCGTGAAGTGTATTTATTTTTTATCTTCAAGAGTCTTCTTGTAATCAAAGAGTCTTCTTTGATTACACTAACGTCACCTGTGGTACAGTTGGTCGGATACTTGACTTGTAACCGGGAGGTCCCGAGTTCGAGTTCGGCTACTGGACGTGTACCAATGGGACTCTTTTTCAGAGCCTATGTACACACACAACGCAACGCTCGTACGGTGAAGGACAACATCGTGATGAAACCCGCACACCACAAGGTGTGTGAACCCTATAACGGCGATGGGCTCACCCCCTGTCTCGTTAGGTTTAAATACGCTTGGTGGACCGTGGGTACTTGCTTTAGCAACCTACCCCTCTTTGGGATTAAAGGCGTGAAGTGTATTTATTTATTTTTTAACGTCACCTCTGGTGGATTAAAATGAGTCTAATATTATCAGACTGTTAATGTATACTGAAAACCACGTAGTATTTTTTTACCACGGAGCTAATTTTCTAAGCGCGACTTGTGCACTCGCCTGTACACGACGGGAGTTCGCATTGTGCGGGCCCCACACACACCGCCGCGCACTACAGAATATAAAACGTAATTTTGTATTAGATTTAATTTGGCGCGCGTGTGTGCGCCCACCCCTGTGTGCGTAGCGCCATCTACGCACGAATTGATTGCCAACGCACGGAAACTGAGTACATACGTTTTGTTTATTGTTCCGCATTAGTTTTTGTCATTATTTTTTTTTATATATGTAGATATTCTCTTGCGTAGTCTAGCTCGCAATGCTAATGACGTCGCTATTGTAGTGCGTCAGGAAACTATCGCGAATAACTTATCACTATTCTGAACTTAGTAGTTTCAAGATAGTGCAAAAACTTAGCATGAAAATAGTACAAAAACTATTCCCGGTACGTCATACATGCATATGACACATAAGTTAATAAGACGCATGAAAAGGCAACAAAAAAGTTTTAGTTGCGACGCGTAAAGTTTCCCGCGTGGCCGCAGCGTGTCCTTGCGGCACACGTCCGAAGTTCCCACGCAAGGAGCGTGCTGTCTGCGAGTGAAGAAAAAAAAAAGAACAGAGCAGAGCATCGATAGTGCGATAGTGCAGGCATGTGTCGAGCGGTCCGGGACTGCAGTCGCGAGCGGGAGCGCGCCGCCGCGGGCCCGCGCGCCACCGCCCTTAAAAACTACGCGAACAACCGCGCAGCGTACAGCCCGTAATACCACCCCCCGCGTAATGATTTTTTGGCGATGAATTTATATTCGCGCGCGAGTGGCACCACTTTTTCGACCCCCTACAACACCCTCCCCCCCTAACCCTCCCTCTCATTAACGCAACCCAGATATGCAATTCTGATCTTTGACGATGAGGCTGTTGTAGTGTCGGCGGGCGCCTCGGCGGGTGAGGTGCCCCGTTTTGTTTTTTCCCGCCCGGTTTCATTATTGATGGCATCGGCGACGTTAATGCGGAAGCATGTGTGAACGTTTCATTACAAAAGGTGGACGCGGCTCGTGTTAATATTGCAGACTGGCTGGACCCGACCGGACGGGTGGACGTTCCGATAAAAAAATATATAAAATAAATAAATAAAATAATTTCGAATAATCGGCAATAATAAAAGAAAAAAATTAGTTGCGAATTAAAAAACGAAAATCGGGAATAGAGCGGCGCGGTAAACTTGAACTATTCGAACGCGTGGTCGGAACTTTTGCCAAAAGTTGTGGAAGTTGGTGGCGTGCGTGTGTGCCGGGAGCCGCTAGCGCCCACTCCAGCGGCCGCTGCAACGCTTTCTCCGCGAAAACTTTACGGTTTCGCGCCATTTCTGAACTCTCGCGGTTTTTTTTTTTCCGGGCGAATAAAAAAATTTTAATTTCGCATATATTTTAATCCTCACGTCCGGTGTTTTTTGTCAACAGACGTGTTTACAGATCGCGCGTGTCGGACCGGACATTTCGCTAGCTGTGATTTGTTATAGTTTTTTTTTTTTGTTAAATACGTTTTTCGATTGTTGAAAAGTTACCTGACGGCGGCATCCAAGACTGAGAGGAGGTGAGTGATTGTTTCCATTGAGTGTGTGAATGTAGAGTCACTGTTATCAACATGTTAAATAGTTTGTACTTGATTTCTATTGAGCGGACAAATGGGAACCCTTCCAAATAATGTTCTATTTTAATGCTAATTCCTGTACTGGTCGGTTAGCACAAGCACCTCTGCAAGTGGATTCGAAGCTCATCCTTAGCCTATATTTGTGCATAAATAATTAGTAACGGAGCAATAGATATGTCTTCGAAGGGGTAATTTTTCTGTTGCACATTTCTTAACAATTATACTTCGTGAATAATAATTGTAATGTCCGATGAACTTGTTATGTGTGACACTGGTTCTGTATGTTAAATAATCATTCAGATTGGTTTATCGACGGAGATATTGCGTATAAAAAAGTTTATCCCCAATTTTCCACCGTTGAGGGTTGTTTTTTTATTATTAACTTTAAATGGGACCACCCTTGAGGTATTACCTATACGCCGAAAAAAGGTTTCATAATTGGCGGAGTTATCGCGTAACAAACATAGAAAAAAAAACATACGGTTCGAATTGAGAACCTCCTCCTTTTTTTTGAAGTCGGTTAAAAAATACATTACATATACGCGTCGTATTCAATACCTCCTCCGTTTTCTTTTTGTCGGCAAAAAAATTTTAAGTGACTCTACATTTTTACCGAAACTTTTTGTGATGATTTTTTTTTATGCATCTTTTTTTTTCGTGAGTAAGTTAATAGAAAAGGGTTAGTAAGATATCGACAGGGGACCCCCGAAGTGCACCGTCCGTTGACCCGCGGCCTTCCTGACCTCTGATGCATATTTAAGCGAGGGGTCGAAGGGGGCGCCTTCCTCTCTTTTCGTAAGATCAATGACGAAGACATGTTTCTTTACAAACACGTGCAATTTGCCGACAGTGATTTCTTCACGTGATCTCAATTAGAAAATAATTTGGCAGCTGGTTTAAGTTATTGTTAATTATTGTTTTTTTACTAGATTTTTATTTTATTAATGGACAAAAATATCATTACAAAATACTTTCACGTTTTATGTTCTTAAGTGGCGGTAGACAGAATATTCGGAATTAATATTGATACACATTTTGTAACTCACAAAATAATTATTTAAGAGCTCCTCATGTCTCTTGGAGCCACTTATAAGCCGTGAATTGGACGAAATACTGCCATTATTATTATTTTACGTCCGAGAAAACCACGGGGTCATTTATAAAACTACTTTAATTCACAGCGACATTCCAAATATGCTATAACACCACACGCACACTTATGCTGAACCGGAAACACCGTGCGGAAAACTTGCATACCAAGAGGTGTGAAAATAATATATAGTGGCGTTAAATTCACAGTCTTTCTCGCTAAAGCAAAGAATTAAAGAAAAACGGCTGCTCTAAGGGGTGTCACATTACCATTAGCCATTGCAATGGTTGACTGCACGATTTTTTCTATATATATATATATCTCTACACTAATATTATAAAGAGGGAACCTTTGTTTGTTTGGTTGTAATGTGTAATTCTTTCACCATTCGAAAGATACATTATCTAAGCTAACATTTATTTTGGCAACAAATAGGGCTCCGTAAAATATATGAATTTTTCGGATGCAACGTGTAAAAAAATACATGTCCACTCGAGCCAAATCGAGACGCTAATATATATTTTTATATTATATTGTTAGGTACCTACTTATCTAAGTACCTAAACATGCGTAAATTTGCGGTAAGTTCGAAGGTAACCCAATGAGAATCGGCTTATTAGGTATCTTCGTCACTGGGTTCTATCTACCCCATTTTCGGCATTACCGACGGGAGTATATGTGTGTATGTATGTACTTGGTGAAAATAATCATTTCAATCCTACAATTAATCTCATCAAAACAATAAATGGTAACACCTGTTACACGAGCTACATCTGCCCACCCCTTTATGGCGCTACATAATTATCAGTAACGGGGAAATTCCCCACGGCGTCACCCGTGTTAAATAGTTTTCCCTATCCCGCAGAAATCGTTTTAGTCAAATCAGCCATTTCCTTTCGTCAGTATTAGGAACCAAAAGAATGAAAATTACGTTATGGAAAAGAAGAGTTACCGAAATCAGTTAAAAAAGTCTTTTTTATTACAAATTTGCTTATCAAATGTCTCTGCCTACCGCGCTTTGGGATTAAAAGGCGTGAAGCGAAAAGTGAAAATGGAAGAAATTATTTTCCAATTTCGCCATAATATTTTCTTTTATCTCGCGTACCAATTTAACTATCTCAATAAATACAAAATACAAAATAGAGTATTTATTTGATCATCTTCAAGTCACGGGTGAATGGACATCTAAAAGACATAATCTCTGCTTTGCCTATTTAAAAAAAAACCTATACCTAGTTCTAAAATTATACAAATTAACCCTTTCGAGTACACATCCCGCCTCTCGCCAACACAATATAATGCTTCTTTTATCTCAAATCTAGAGCATCCACGAGAGTGTTAATAAATAAAATTGCATAGTTACAAACAACCGCGAAATAAAACGTTCGCGATGTTTAAACGCCAGACAACATTGGTACATTTGTACGCGCAGCTTGCAGCGCTGGACTGTCAGCACAGACAGCTCGATCTTGCAACACCCTTAGCTCATCTCACCCGGGCCCATTGTCCCCCCGTATAATACGCAAGACGGTACCGGACCGGTCCGGTCACATTATCCAAAATCGCTGAATGTTTACGCACACTACAAGCATAAACAACAAACTCAATATTCGAGCTATTTCCTTTGCAAAGGAATGATTAATAGTTGCATATGTTCGTGAGACTAGAACGAGGCGCGACAAACGATTTGAGTGATGTGCTTAGACAATGTATATAATTATGTCGATAAAATATTAAAAAAACGGTATTAATTTGTAAAAAAAATATTTTGATATATGAGTATATTCTGGAGGTCTTCAAGTCGCGGGTGAAAAGAAGATGATCAAGCGATTGTTCATTTTGTTTAAAAAAAAAGTATGGTACACGTCGCAGTTTTTGTGCAGGACTTTTTGTCTTGGAGGAATTGGGCTTAATAAAAGACAAACTTACCGAATTTCCGGGTTTTCACTAGCTACTAATATGAGTGTAGTAATTAATATGATGACAAAAAAATTTCAATTTATTGTGTTCAAACTCAATTGAGTTCTTAAGTTTGCCAAGTTCATAAAATAAGGGCCTTAATATTAGCTTGATATTTGTCACGGTAAAGAAATCGTAAAATAAATAAATATTTTACAACAACACACACACTACCTTCATCCCGTGTTAAGTAGCTAAAGCACTTGTGTTATGGAATTCAGACAACGAAACGTACTTACTTAAATACATTGTTTTTCTTCTTTTAAATACATACTTATATAAATAAAACACCCAGACACGTCCAACAAGTACTTAAAATCTCATCACCTAAGTGCCTGTCAGGAACCCACGACCCTACGGAATAGAGGCCGACATGCCGACCACTACACCAACGGGTCCGTCAAACTCGCTAACACGCTATGTACTTGTAGCTTTTTTTATGAATTTCCCGCGAGATAGGATATAACGCGAGCGAAACTACGGGATGTCCAGCGCTAAAGTAGTTCCATCTGAAGCCGCGACTGTGAGCGCCTCAAAGCGAATTGGAACGAAACACAGAAAAGGCAATTTAGTTAAGAAAAGTTGAGTAAAAAAAAAAGTTTCACGGCCTCATTAAAACGAACGTTTCTTTGGGTTGAAAAAATATTTCCCCTTATCTCGCATTCCTAGTACCTAAGTTTTGGAAAGCTGAAGATAAATTCTTCCTGAAACTTAAGCAAGTTTCCTCTGTCTCTAGCAGTAATTTAGGCTAAAACCTTTTGAGAAAATGAAATATTCATTCCACGGAAATTGGGAAGTAGAAGGAAACAGGAGGGCGCGCGTTTTATTTCCACCTCTCCCTTCCTAAGCTCTAAACGTACTCGGGCAGACGTCAAAAAGTCTAACAAGTCAGCATTTTCCATTTCAATTATCTCGTAGCCAGACAGAGGGAGCCTCCATCGATTCAACATACATCGCAGATGTATCTACAGGGCGGCCAGACTAGAAAAAAGTCCAAAAAAATGCGGTAGACTCATTTCATCTCCCGTCTAATCGCACGCACGCGCGGCTTTTTAATTGCGCCCCGACCCCCGCGGCAGGCTCGTATTAGCATACGGAGCGCGCTGATGGAACGTACCTATCGCACTTTTTGCGACCCTCAAGTTTTTGGCGCGCGATTTTTCATGAGAGTTTGTTTTTTTTCTCGTGCGGGGCGCGGGGCGGCTTCAGGCTAGCAGTGCGTGCGCGCCGCTCAGTCGGCCCCAGCCGGCGACCGCGCTATGTGCATCGCGCCACCACGCCGCCGGGACACTGCATCTAACGCGCGCGACACTAACCACCTGCGACACAACACTATTTTTTTATCGACTCAAAAAAAAAAAAGTAAATTTTACTATCATAATTTTTTTCTTTTACAAAAGTGACTTGTGAGTGGCCAGTTTATTGTTAGGTGAGTTTTTAAGCATTACTTATTATTTTTTTTTCCTCTTTTGCGAACTAACGCGAACGGATTTCTTCGGCTCTTTGTCGTGTATGGACTAGTAAAAATTTTTGGCGATAGGCCGCAGCAAGGTCATGCGGAGTGATAAAATTATTTGCACAAAAATATGTTGGATAACCTCAATCGGGGACAAGGCGTGCTATTGTACCAGCTCCAGGAAACGGTGCTGCGAATGCATCAAACACCCGGGTGTTTGTACTTAAAAATACGACAACACGAGAACAATATCAAGGTATTAGTTAATTCACAAATTCATTTATCTTATCACAGTATCTATTTAGCATACTTAAACTTCGGGTGTTATCCTAAATTCTAGATAATGTTCATTGACATTTTTATTTTGTTCTATTGAAGAATAGCTCCCGCTTTCAAAAGCGAAATATTATCATTCATTGCATAAAACGAGCGGAAATAAAACTCAGATTGTATTCACGCAAAACTCTCGATTTAGGTACGGTGGCGACCTTACTTAATAATTTATTGAATCACTTTAATAGTATTATAATTATCTTACTTTCTAAATTAACTTACAATCGTAATTCTTTAGGAAGAAAGTTTATAACGTTAAATGTGTTTTAAATGGATTTTCAAAACATTTATTCATCGATTATTTTAAAATTATTTTAAAGTACAAATAAGCCATAATACCTATTCCACATCTACATCAAAGGCAAAGCTAATTAAATGACAATATTAATTCGATTAGAAACTTAAATATATGAAAAATAAAATCTCAACATTAAAAAAAAAAAAAAAATTGACAAATTATGATCACAATTTCAAAGAGAGGCACCGTTACAATGTCAAGAATTAGATTGACAAATGATGATGTCTTGACAACCTCTGCCTACCCCTCCTGCAGATAGGCGTGAAGCTATAATATAATTATATAATGTAATTTAAAGGAAAGAATACAATCTGTTACTGTGAGTGAAGTGTACGCCTGTAATAGGAATATTGCTAGAGACCTATCTTAAACTACAAATATTTTAAATGTATTAAGTAATATTCTGTTGGTGTACCATAATATAAATAAATATAGTATAAAACGAAGTCACCTCCCGCCCTCTGTCTCTATGTATGCTTAGATCTTTAAAAGTCCTCATTTAGATTTGATGCGGTTTTCTTTAATAGATATAATGATTCTTGAGGAAGGTTTATATGTAACTCAATATTGTTCACCGGGTATATAGGCGCGAATATAATCAAAGACAAGCTCGAGCTTACCTTTGTTATTTTACTCGACGTTTCGACGTAGTTGCATGCGTCGTGGTCACGAGTGGA
>SJJU01035429.1:0-10451 GCA_012932125.1 Conopomorpha cramerella | reverse complement strand
ATAACACAAAGCTTGATGAACGTCATTTATGACTTTAAAACAAAAGTAATCGTCCCCGGTTCGAATTAATTTCTTTTACTGGCCAGAAGAACCGGTCGGAAGTTTGAGATTGGCACATCTGAAGATGTGCCAATCTCTAACTTCACGTGACAGAGCTGTAAGTCAAATACGGAATAAGTAGTAGGTTCCGTAGACCCTGTAGCCAGTTTTAGGGGTTACCTAACAATACACATTTATTCTTAGATAAAATTAGCCGTGGGGTGACGGTGAGTAGAATACATACATGTGTCACCACCCCAGCCCAACTTTTCCTGTCTTAGGGGTCGCAAGAGGCCGAGGGAACTCTCCAGAGGACGGGCAGCAGCACTCTCTGTGAGTTAAACGACAACACCACTGCGATCACCAACACGCCTGCCAAGCGTGGCGATTATATTCGCACAGTTAGAACAAAAGTGACACAAAACAAAATGTGTAATTTTATGAAATTGAACCTTAACATAAAAGATATAAAACTTAAATTACAAAATCGGCTTTGTTTGTTTCATGTTGGGTCCTTTTTGTTTTAACTATGCGATATGTATTTCCCCCCCTGGACCCGACGTGCACACTTGGCGGCGCACTGTCGACGGCAAGCTGAGACTCGCGCTCTCAGCTGAGCTGGTCTGATGCCAGAGCAGTCGCAGAGGACAGGACGGCGTGGCGCCATCTTGTAAAGTCCCTTTGTCCCACTGAGGTACCATGGGAGTTAATACGTAAGTAAGTAAAAACAATAAGAAAAACATTTTAAGCCAATTTTCATAAGTATCCAGAAAAAGGATGTGAAGGAATCAAAAAGTTTGCAAAACAATATTTTCAGTTAACACTAGTCGTCCTAAAAAATCTTTATTTTGATGTTCTACCAAATTTAATCCGACCAGCAATGGATCGCCAAATGCTTAATTTAATTACAAACACTCTTCTGACATTTACTTGACGTGGCGCCAATAATTTGTCTGTCAGTTTTGTTGACATCAGTTATTTGCTGATTTGGCGACAACACCGCAATGTTACATTGATTACCGTTATTAATTTTCAAGTACATTTACTCCCAAACGACTCAGTTTGAAATATTTAGACCTATTCGGACCACATTATAGTATATCTAATATATAAAATTCTCGTGTCACAGTTTTCGTTGCCATACTCCTCCGAAACGGCTTTACCGATTTTTACCAAATTTCATATGCGTATTCAGTAGGTATGAGAATCGGCTACTAGCTATTTTTTATGGATCTCCCAGTTGTATTTCTCCCAATACACGGGGTACAAAGGCAACTTATTATGGCAAAACAAATGTTTGCCGGGACAGCTAGTTTATAACTATACTATTGGATAACATGACTGGTTTGACAAAGCTTAAGCTTTATTTTTTTCTAATTGTACCACGAAGGAGGAGGTTCTTTCTCAATCAGACTGTTTTATACCTCAAAACTTTTGACTGGGTGAACCGATTTGAATGATCGTTTGAAATCTGGGCCCATTTGAATTTGGTTCAGTTCCGACAATACATAAAGAACCCTCAGAAATCTTAATATTTTACTGGTTGAAATCGGTTCTTTTTCTTTAAAGTTAAATATTGCCAGTTATAAGTGGCTTTGGCGACAACAACAAACACGATTAGAAAATAAGAAGAGCTCTGCTCATACTAGGATGTCATTAGTAAGCGTAACCACGACCGAATACCACTTCCACTAAAAACGTTGAACTCTATTCCGTGGCTTCCACTAGCATATAGTCGAGCGGAAATAACAAAATAACCAAAAGGGTTTTTTTAGTGGTACAAAAATGTTTTGTTAGAACAAAGTCGCGTTGCTCACTGGCAGTGGAAGTCGAGCTTAAAATGAGAGAATGTGGGACAGTGGGATTCAATTTGTCGGTCCCTCTGCAAGTATGCGTCTCTTTTTCACAGCCTATGTGAAATTTCAAAGGCCTAAGGTAGCTACGTTTTTACGTGTGCTGTTCTACATTTATTGAAAAAGGAGATTTCGGAAATTCGGCGAATCAATGTAGGTATGGCATGTATACATACATTATTTGTATTCGCGTACGAATTGATTTTGACGATTCCTATTATTTATTTAAAGGAAATAAAAAGGCTTACAGTAAATAACCAATTCGCGCTTATTGCTTGTTTTGTTAACAGTAATAAAAATTAAAAAAAAATAAACTAAATCATAAATAGCTATTTAGGTAGTAATGTTAATTAAAACTTAAAACTATAACAAAAGACAAGGAAAAAATAAACAAAAACAAACCAGCTACTACTAAATAAGTACTTATACTTACCTACTTGTGTTGTAATCGAGATATCCCAAGAGTTAGGTTAGTTGTCTCGTGATAAGGAAACCAGGGTCAATTCAGAAGATCCCGGAGAAATCGAGGGAATCTTCCGAAAATTCTATGGGGAATAATTTGTAGTTCGTTTATAACTATTTTAATACACTACAATGACTGAGGTCGATTTCATGAAAGCGACAAAAGACAGTCGGGGGAAATAGGCTTGAGGTACTATGTTTCATTATAAAAACACATTTAGTATGAACCTAAATGAATATTAATAGTACCGTAAATAACGTGACGTCGTGGTAATCTAATAATACCTGATTCTATTTTCAAAACTGTACAAAAAAAATTGTATTCCATCCCTTACTCAGAACAACGAAACAAGGCAAGTAAGTATATCTCTAATACATTAAATCGAGTGAAAAAGAAAACTAGCTACCGATAGCGGTTTGCCTCGTACATTTGAAGTGCTTTTTCTATATTTATTCTCCATTTGGATTGTTCGGTCGTGTGGCCAATGGAGGCCGGGGCACTGGCGACTGGATGTGAGGGTTGGTTACGGTTATCGTAAAAATAGTCTAAACGGCCCCCGTTTTGGGATAAGGCGACCGATGTTCCTTGATGTACATCAAGGAACATCGGTCGTGTGTAAGGTAAAATAACTAAAATAATTTCGAGATTAGTGATGAATATGAAACTATGTATGAAATTTACAAACTTTAAGTCATTTTATTTTTATTTTATTCGAGATATCAACAGCAACGTTACAATTTGTATACTTAAATTAAATTGAGTACAATTAATATATTGAGAGCGTCTGTGGTCCAGTTGGTCGGATACTTGACTTGTAACCGGGAGGTCGCGGGTTCGAGTCCGGCTACTGGCTTCCACGTGGGATTCAAGACCAAAATTAGCCAAATCGGTCCAGTCGTTCTCAAGTGAGCGAGACTAACAAACATCAATTCATTTTTATACATTAGACAAGATTGATTCCTTATATGATTGTTGTCTTTGTGTTTTTTTATGTAATTTGATGGACTTTTCTTTTACCGTTTGTTATTTTGTTTGTTTAACGCTAAACAATTTTCTTGAATATTTAATGAAACATTATGATTAATGCGTGTTCAAGAATGTACGTTTCAAAGCATGTTTCTTTGTTTGGTCCAATAAATAAATAAAAAAACACAAAACTTACAGCTCTTATGTTCTATTAGTTGTGTGTGTATTTATGAATCAGTTCCTACGAGACTTGTATAATATTTGTATAAGAGACAGCTAATTTATTAGTAACGCGTTAGTCTAGCTAAGTAAATGAAACTGTCCAGGCGTTTTGAAGTGATCCGCGAATAAACAGACAGACAGACATTTTATCCCAAAATATGAATTTCGGCTTCTGTAACGGGCAAATTGATATACTCCACCTGTTTTTTTATAAAAATAATCAATGTGTGTACTCATATCACAGTTTGATGGACACTGAACAGTTTTATTATAAGTATAGATATAGACAATAAATATTGAAGTATGTCCAGCAGTGGACAAATATGGGCTGATGATGATGATGATGATTGAAGTATTCCGACTTCTTCCCGACTGGCCCGTTGGTGTAGTAGTCAGCATGTCTGCCTCTGCTCCGTAGAGTCGTGCCACCGCTGACAGGCGCTTAGGTGATGAGCTTTTAAGCACTTGTTGGATGTGTCTGGGTGTTTTATTTATATAAGTATATATTTAAATGAAAAAAAAAAATATATATATGTAAGTAAATATATATCGTTGTCTGATTTCCATAACACAAGTGCTTTAGCTACTTAACATGGGATGAAGGCAATGTGTGTGTTGTTGTCAAATATTTATTTATTTATATTTATTTATTATGTACTCAGCTGTACCGCGTTGATGTTTTTGTTCGCGAGCCTGTGGAATTTGGGTGAACATATAGCTCTGTGTTACTCAACAACCAGTGGGAGAGCTTCCCAACAAGCTGAATGTTTTTTTGTTCAACATCTTGTCCAGTAAGCTTTGGAGCCTATTCGATCAAGAATGGATGAAAGTCGATTGACGAAAGAGATTTATCTGGGTGATGTAATGGGCCGGGTGAGTAGAGGTCGCCCCAGAAGGACATATAAAGACCAGATTGGTGATGTCCTGACCGAAGGTGGCGTGAAAAGTACTCGAAACCGGAGGACATGTATGAAAAGATGTATGAATGTAGATGAAGCGAAAGGGGTATGTCAGGACCGTGACAAATGGAGATCTGTAGTCTCTGCCTACCCCTCTGGGAGACAGGTGTGAAGTGTAGGTATGTATATATGTCAATTCAGAGAAACAAACAAAATATCAGACTTTTCCTCTTTATAATATTGGTACAAAAAATACAAAAATGTTTTTGATTTTTTTTTGTTTTCCATCAACGTTTTGATTTCCGTTAACTTAAGTTACCTATATATATCTAATTGGTAAGATACCTTCTTGTTAGCCTTTTTTCCTATATCAGATGGATCTCTTTCGTATATGAAGTTAATGAAACTACTACTAATGGTACAGATGACACGGAATTTTTGCTCACGAGTGTACAGAGGTTTTATACACCCCACTGTACTTAGAGGTAAATATGGAAGAAAAGCCGTTCATCGTGCGGAAGGTAACGATGGCCACGGTCGTAGTTTGTCCTCCTGATCGATGTGCTTTACTGCCCTTCACATGTTGGATGGTGCAAGACAAGAGAGAATGATTCTTAAAACATGAATCGAAAAAATGGTTCTTTGGTCTATTTTTTTTTTTGTTTGTGTAGGTAAACTACACACATCAAAAGTGTCTATAGATCAAGAACATTTTTAGCTCCGAGAAAAAATCTAATCTAATCTTCTGGATTGGTCTCCTACCTAATATACCCCATGCCTGTATACTCCCCTGCCATACATATCATCATTCATCATTTTGAATAAATTATGAATGAATTCAGTTTTTGTAAAATATATTTTTGATTGCAATCTTCTAAAATGTACTTGATCCCTAGACACTTTTAATGTGTGTTATATATATGCTTGGTGAAAAGTGGATATTTATTAAGCAAGTATCTCCGCTTAACCTGCATTGGGATTAAAAGTCTTCTTATTTCATATAATACTAAAATACAAGAAAAATATTATTAAATGCACTTGATAATAGAGAGACAAAAAACTATTTATATTTATTTTGTGTCTGGTGTTCGTTTCATTCATAATATATTTTACAAGCCTTACGGATAAAATACATACTAAACGGTACGTTTCATTGAAATTATAGATACTAGAGTTATAAGCTACGATCGTCTACGATAATGTGCTACGGTGCTACGCGTAGTTTAAATGCTACGGTCGAGTCTACTACGTTTTTTAATTTTTTTTTGCTGTACAGAAAACTATGTTTCGTTAAGGTAAATATAAGTATAAACGTAAAGAGGAGACAGATTCACTTGGCGTGGAAAGGGTCTCGAAAACAAGCGTATTTAACCCAACGTAATGGGAATGTGCCTAGTATTTGCCGTTATAGGTATGCGGTTCATCCCCATGTTTTGCTTTTACCATTATATTGAAATCCCGGACAAACAAACGTAGTTCATTAAATTGAATTGTTAAAATGGAATTATTATAAGCAAATATCTCTATAGTACTAGGTCTATGGGTATAATGTATTATGATGGGTACTTCCTTCGGCGAACTCCGTAGTGTGATAATAAACGTTATTAAAATTTGTTGTTATCACTACATAGTATAAAACAAAGTTGCCTCCCGCTGTGTATGCTTTAATCTTTCAAAAAACCAAACAGATTTTGATGTGTTTTTTTTAGTATATATAGTGATTTCAGAGGAAGGTTTATATGTATATAACGTACACACAGGAGGTAAATACTATAAAAATTTTGTCAATATAACGTTTGTCAGGTTAGCTAGTACTTCCATAAACGTCTTCGTTAAAGTACGAAATCAATGTACGAAAACATTACTTTGTGACGTTACACATTCAAGCGTGTTCAGCTACAGTTCTTAACTCAAACCAACCATTTTGATGTATTTGTTGCTGAATCCACGGAGAAATGGAAACAGTCGCATAGAACAAATAGCCGGTCGCGACGCAATTTTTGCAAATAACGTGCTATTTTTCACAGGTTTAAAGACGATTTTTCTGTGCAAAATATAGTTCTTATGCAATTAATCAAAGGTAGTTCAATAAGACTATCAATTAAATAATTCATTACTACAACACTGATAGAAGATTTATATATATTTCTATGGCGTTTATGAGAGATTCCTCACGATATTTTATAAAAAAAAAAGCACCTTAGAGCCCCTCTGGTTGTTACTTTTTATTTAATTTCTGATACCGATCTATGGGTACCAATAAGTTTTTTACAATATTTGCAGAATTGCTATGGAAAACTAGTATACTGCTGATTTTGCTTATTTACGTACTTATACACGCGTGTCTTCCAGAGGTAATTGACTAGGTAAGATCGTTAATTGACTGGTACTTTTTTACGGGAACAGACATTGTGCCCCCTTCTTGACGAGTGCTGCAGCGCCGTATATATCACGAAAACTTTTAGGAAACCTACTTTGCTAATAGTAATTCTTATTTAACGAAAATACAGTACATTGTAACAAAGAAGGAATTGAAGTTATAAAGTACGGCGTGCGGTATTCGCAATGCATGATGCTTACCTTCGACTATCTGTTCCAATGTCTGAAACCATTTGAGTTCTAAGAACACCAGCTTATATTAAAGTTATCTTAGTACATTTAAAACAAACGACGAGACAAAACACGAAGGTTTTTGAATAACAAATTCCCCGATCTCGATATGTAAATAGATCGTTTAAATCGACAACAGATCGCTAGAGGATTACAGCTCGATGCCAGTTAGGTTTCAGCCTATAGAGCCTCCTAAGCGGCGAGATGGCTGGCTAAAGCTCCGCATCTATCTGCCAGACAGACGGGCCAAATCCATCGAACAGATGTCATTGCAATGTTATGCCTATCTTTTGAAATACTACAATGTATAGTAACGCTTTATGTACTTTAATTATGCGTTTTTTATTACCAAAAGAAGAGGACATAATACACACGTACATTCATTCGCAAAAAGAAACGGTTTATTTATCAGATAAGCATAATCACTTATACAACACGCCAAAGTCAAAGTCAAAATTTCTTTATTTCATCGTTATAAGTGCTATAACGTACAGATATACAGTAGCATAACACAAAGCTTGATGAACGATATTTTAAAAACAAAAGTAATCGTCCCCGGTTCGAATTAATTTCTTTTACTGGCCTGAAGAACCGGGAAGAAACTGGCATCTTTTCAAATCGCCAAGGCTTACTGCTAAGACTTTGTATTTAGCTCCAGGAGTCAAAATATACTGGCATTTTAATGAAAATACTCCTAAATACCTACAGTAATTGCGGTTTTAATTTTATTGCTAAATGTTTTGTCAAAAGTTGACCGAATTTGAAAGAGATTTGGGATGTAGGTCCATCGATTCTAAAAATATTTAAATTGTCTTCCTGTATCTACCGACTTCTAGGTATTGTTCCACAGTGAAATAGTTTGCCTAATAGGTAACATCCCATTCTGTATGTTAACAAAATGGTACAAAATACAACAAGGCTTAATAGTCTGCATTCACGTGCAGAGTCGGTAAAGTATCTTGTCGGCATGCCTAAAGCTGAAACTTATATTATGGGCATTAACCTTTTTAACTTGTCACATTATAACAACTCTGACTTATAGACTTAGTTGGCTGACCTACCTGAATGAATTGAGGAATTCCCAAACAAACAACACCAACCTATCTATCATTTTTATTAGCAATAAAACACTTCCAAAAACCAATAAGGATCTACCTAACACAGACTCCAACCAAACACATATTTCGTGAATGTAAAAATAAAATAAAATGACAAAGCAATCGACTGACCGCAGCATGACGACGCGTGTGCCAAATGAACTGTAAACCTGTACATGTGTGTACGTATGTTTGTGTGTGCGTTTGTATACACACACGCAGTGCCATCTTTTGAAATCCGAATCAAAACGGCAGCGCCCAATGACGCTTCATGTAAAGAAACCTTAGTCACCGTGAATACGGCGGAAGCCCGCTCAAGCGAAATTATCGCTAGTTTTTGTGTGACTCGCCCACATACGGACTGTATTGCCTTGAATGGAAATGTATAAAGCGAACTCTATTTCGCTATGGATTGTTCGATATCGAATGTCAACTTTTATTGGTTGTTGGTTGAACGAAGGCCGGGGCTGCACGTTGTGCATTCGGATTTCGAATATCGAAGCTGGATGATTCGGTAGAACGCGTTCCTTTTATGAATACGAGCGAGCCATTGGCTGAGCACATGCTCGCTTGTAAACCGGTGTGATTCTTGTACGTTTTCCTTTTCATATTTGGTTGTCTGAAACGAAAATGATTTTCGGTTTGTCTGCAGTGTTTTAAGGTGAATGTACACTAGATATATTACGTAAAAAAACTTATGCTTTTTATATTTCTTATCATAATCTTTTAGTGGCAGTGATGGCAACTGTACCTACGTGATTAGATGAACAGCCAACATACCAACTAGGTCACTTGTAGCTTTTGCTTTAAAGCAAAAATGTTTCAATTTAATGTCTGACAAAATTAATAAATAGTAGAACCTTCATAGATTGAGGGAATTAAGAACAATACACAAAAAAGTAAAAACAAGAAACAAGAGAACAAAATTCAGGACTTTGTTCTCTTTTAAATACAATATTTCCCAAAAAAAAAACATTTTATCACAAAAATTAATTACATATTTACTAAGGGCCATAACTTAGACAAGGACAAGCAAACCGACTGCAACAAAAAGCTGTGTCCACACAGATACGGAACTTAATGAATTTTCTTTATCAGCTACAGAAGATGGATGGTGAGGACAAGTGACGTCAGGAGGGGGACATTAATCATCGGCGATGTGGCATGGCCGCGGCGAGGTTGCAAGCGAGGGAATTTTATTAACCCTTCCTTCCTGCTTTTTCTGGGTTCCGCAAATAAACGCATTATCGAAACGCTTAATACTGATTTATTTGAAATCGTTGCCTGTAATTCGAAATTCACTATGAAAAACTCGTTTATGATTTGAGCATTAAATCCCCTGCTAGGAATAGAAGAATAAAACTAAAATTGTTTTTTCAATACATATTGTATACTTCAATCGGGATTTTTAAAAAAACGTTTGCTTTTTACACAGTTTGTCATATTAAGCTCCATTTAACATTTACATGACTAGGACAATATCACGTCTCAAAAATTATTTTCTACCTTTTCAGGAAAACGTAATACTTATGTTTGTGCTTAGTCTTTGTATAATTTTGAGCCTCAACTATTATCCTTATTCTTAATAATACTATAAATGTGAAAGTAGGGATGTTTGTTACGATTTTCCGCAAAAACTAAACTAATCTTTGTTCACATATTCTTGGAGGTACTAGGAGTAACATACTTATAATTATAAATATACGTATTTTTTACAAAAATAAATACGTATTACGTATTTATTTATTATACATTGGCCACACAATGTTTGCCGGGTCAGCTAGTAAATTTATAAAAATATTAGCCTGAAAACACTAGGAACCTATCTTGCTACTGCAGTTGACTGCACGCTATGTCTGATATCGGCATTTGCAGTCAGTAATTCGCTTCGAAATAACACGTTACTGTATTCAAGTTTAATTATTGAACAAAGTATTTTATTCACTTAGTATAAAATACTCCAAGCAAAAAAGGTAATATTCATAAAATAAAATGTACTGTGCCCGCTTCCACACAGTTCGTTATTTACTTGTTAAAAGTTTAAATTGAAGATTCCAATGATAATAAATACGAGTGTTGCCGCTGACGTGAACATTAAATTCGCACAAGTTCGAATAGCAGAAATCTTTGATATTATAAGGGTCTCGTTTTATTGGCACATAATATAAGGGGACTAAAACATTGATTGCAAATTGGTTGAGACCAGAATGGACACAGTGGACTGTGTGGCTAGCTGTTATAATGATTATTTTTCCTCCCTTTTTAACTTTGCTTGCGAGAAATATAGAGACAAATAGATATA
>SJJU01035420.1:0-11133 GCA_012932125.1 Conopomorpha cramerella | reverse complement strand
TCGCGAAACTACAAAATCCATTATAAAACGGAGATAAAGAAAAGTTGCTCCCACTCCGCGGCTCTAGTGCTGGTTTATTAATGACTACACGGAATAAAGCGCAGTGTATGATGCACTATGCAAGGAGATCCGCCGTTATACGCGACGAGGCGGCGGCGGTGGCGGCGGTGGCGAGATGCAATGCAAATCCCTCTAAAACGCTAATTATTTTTAATCGCCCAGCTTAGTCGTAGATGCGGCCAGGATTTTCACCCGTTAAGATAGGCCGCGGTGGGACTGGGCCATTACCGGCGCAGCCGACGATCGCGCACGACTCCCCGCCCCGGGATCGTGCAGCCATATCGAGATTAGCATAAAATGAATTCCGTAACACGAGTTACCTCTGCGCATGCGAGACCTTTGAATTAAGCAAATAATACGCGAGCGCATTTCATTATGAATTGTTTTATTATTCTCGACGGTCACGGAAGGGAAATGAAATTCTTAGCCAATGGGGCGTCGGCTGAGAGATTGCGCTTATTAAAAAGGTCGGGGAGTGCAGTGCTTCTCGAAGATTCCATCGGTGCCTGGTCACGAGTGCCGGCGGCGGCGCGCGCGCGGCTATAACTCAGCGCACCTCTCCACCAGCCGCAGCGGCCGCACCCGGCAGCGACTGCCAGCGATCATCTGCCCGCGACTCATTCACTCACAGTCATTTCAATTCGCGAATTTCCTCCAAGTCCGAGTCGCCGACAACTTGAAGCGAAGAAAAAAACAGAACCACGATTGACACGCGCCAATCACCGCCCGTAATTAAAAGTTCGGTACTGTAGCCCCCGCTTCGCAATAAACGTTGGGCTTTTCAGTTTTAAACTTCGCATAGTTCGAGTGCGAAGTTACGCCAGAAAATTAGCTCAGTTTACGCTGGAGTTTGCTGGTCGAAAGCGTCTGCGACTACCAACATAAGTGTACCAATTCGGAGTGGAATTCTTTCGGAGTAGCGCCAAGATTTGTAAAGTTGGACGTCGGCGGCGGCGGCGGCGGGAGTGTCGCGCGTTTAATTGGGATTTTTGGCGGGAAAACCCGGAATGGGGGGTAAATCCGGCTGAGGGGTAACAAGTGGTAGTTTACTGCGCGACGACGGCGACGGGGCTTTGTGTACACGAGGGGAGGTTGCTCCCGCCAACAATAACAAACCTCCTCTGTATACATTCCGTAATTAGTAAGGGTACTGAGTACCTTGCGTTTCATTCAAGTTATTGTTAATATCCCGTTGGCGTCTCGGCGAAGTCGGACCATACCTCAAAGTATACACGTAATTACCTCCAACTGCGAACTTTGCCAGTTAAAATCCGAACTTAACAGTTTCGAGTGTTGAATCTCTTCATTAATTTCACGATGGTAACTTGTTACAATACATGCTTAGCTCGGGAACAGCGTTAGCGTTGCGGTAGCGGCTAATCCCGCCGATATTCTAATTCTACCTAATTTGGTCGCGTGTAAGGCCCCAAGTGAGGCTGGGTCGGGGGAAATTCGGACCAATTAGATGAGCCAACGAGCTGTATCGCGCTCGGGAGCAGTTTTGTCGGCAATATAATTTATTGGGGGCGGCTAAAAGTTGCCGGCTCCTGTCCTTAAAGAGTCAAGTGTTTGATTACGGATAGCTTAAGCGCGTCCCCGCAACCGGGACGAAGTTTTAAACGGATGAGTCCGAATCCTGGTGACAAGAAGCTAACTTCGTTGTGACAAGGACGCGGTGATGTCGACCCAACCTTGAGCTTTCGAGCCGACTGCGTTTCAAAGTGTTGTAGATCAGTATACTGTGACGGATTATCGCTTTAGATAACAAACTTCTATAATTTATAAACCGCTGCCCTGTAATAAAAAATGGAATGGGAGTTTCAGATATAAATGATATCAATTAGCTTCTGACAACATCGTGATGAAACCCGCACACCACAAGTTGTGTGAACCCTATAACGGCGATGGGTTCACCCCCTGTCATGTTGGGTTAAATACGCTTGGTGAACCGTGGGTATTTGCTTTAGCAAGTGCCTCTGCCTACTCCGCTTTGGGATTAAAGGCGTGAAGTGTATTTATTTTTTTTTAGTTTCTGAATACAAGAAGCGTATTGCTTCAAAATTATAATATCTTTTTCGTTATTATTTTTTTTATCCCAATGCTGGTGCATCATTTTATCATTTTCGCTAGCACGGTAATAAAAAAACTACAAGGCATCATTGTATCTATAACAGAGCTGAAAATATATTTCCATTCCTATGTTTTCTCATATTCTTTATTCACTAATGCCAAAACACTGTTTTAAGTCATTGTGGTCATTAATCAAACAAAACTATACATAACAGGCAAACAAACCAAGTAAAAACTAAACGAAAAAGGATTTCGACAATATTCAACTGGGTCATCGCCGACAGACCAGAATATTTAGAACCGTGCTCCGAAACCAAAACCTTTAAAATCCAGCTCCAATACCCTAGCAGTCCATCTTCATCCCGTGGGAAGAGAGCCCATGATCTGGCATGGACAAGTGATACAAATGCTTCCATTTACCATCTCTCACAAACGTAAGGGCTCGTATTAACAAATCATTTATCTCTATAAGCGGGATTTGCCCGAAGGAGGCCGACAGACGGCCCTCTCCTGGCCGTCAATCGCGCTCCAAAAACATATTTATCAATATTAACCGAAAGTAGGTACTCACCCTTAACAACAATGTTCGAATCCGGCCGTTTATTTCGAATCAATTAAATTCTTCGGCAGCGTTTTGTCCTGATTACTCCTCGGAACCCGCAGGGCACGTAAAAAGGCGATCGTCTGATGCTGAAAGACGACTAAGGCCAATTAAATAGAATTCACCTGCTTTTTGTAAGAAGTTCTTGGCGTATTTTTTTTTGTTCCGTTGTTATCTATAGGGAGCGATGCGAGGGCTTTTGATGTCGCTCCAGTTTTATTGGAAAACTTCGTGTTGCCAGTTGACAACTGAAATAGCTGCGTGTTTCGTGTTTCATTTTTGATTGTCTGCGTGCAGTTTGCGTACGTACGGTCCGCGCGCGTCGGTCGTTTTGCTTGGCTTTGTCTGCATGGATGTCACGGTTTGTTATGTTACACTGCACTGTAGTGTTTTGTGTTCGGTTCGTTTGAGTCGAACGTTCGTTTTGGTGTGATTTCCTTGAATCGCGAGGCAATTTATCACGAAGGCAGAAGGGGCTTGATTAACCAATTAATCAGAACGAGGCAGCCCTGCGAGCGGCGTTTGACGATAAGGAGGGATATTTTGGCTAAATTCGTTGCCAAGGGTTATTGTTCGGGTCAACATAAAGGGCTTTTCGGTTTTTTTCTTTTTCAATAATTTCACCTTCGACGCCTGTCCAGACAGATTGCTTTTGCCGTCAAATCACGTTGAAAATAATTATAGAAGCGCACGTAGAACAATACGTCTCAGAGCGAGAATTTTCTCGCACCTCTGCTCGAAGACTAAAAATAAAATTATAAAAAAAAACGAGACGAAAATCTCCCGGGATTTCAGTGAAGGCTATGATTTTATGTTGGCAAGACCTCTGAAGCCTCGGGCGACAACCTATATCTAGATAACGACTGTGGTTACATTAAAAAAGTAGGAGCCATTCTCTCGCATATAGCTTCGGCATCACGATCCAAATTACGTTGGTCGGAATTTTCTTGAAATTGCCAACGAGCATCGAACAAGTACTCGGGCAACAGCTCGAAATCTTTGAGCTTTATATCTCGGGAGCCTGTAGCTGCACTTGAATGCCCTACGCCGCGCTGATATACAAGTGATTCCGGCCCCATATTTTGTATTTACGATAACTCAAAGAATTCAACGCCAGTCGCCACCTACCTATCTCCAGTCGCATCGTACATAAATACAATTTTATGCTTCTGGTAATGGCACGGGATGCAGTTCTGCGGTTTAATTTTCGCGATAAAGTGTGGATAGCTTACATCATTACTTACAATTTGTATTACACAATTCGAGCCTGATTTTGCTTAATGTACCTGCTAAATAGTCTCAAGTATTATTAGGATATGGTGTGTTTTACGCAAACACTATTAGAGCGAGAGAAACGTTGCTGGATTAGGAATATTTGCATTCAATCGTGCTAAAAATAAGTTGAGTTAAGATTCGGCGTGCACGTGATTTGTGCTAGTTCCTAACAAACCATTTACTAAACAGCGATTGCTAGCATGCTATAAGTATAGGTTGTAATATTAAAATTTGATGTCTCTTAAACAAGTTTCTTTGTTCAGTCACATAACCCACAGGGGCAACTTTTTATTTTATTTAGTGTTAATATCATTTAGTGCCCTTGAGCTGTTGCCCAGTCAGGCATGTATCCGGCCATCGAGCATTTGTTAAAATTGTATTAAGGCATATTTATGTTAAGTATACTTAGCAGTAAGCCTTGGCGATATGAAAAGATGCCAGTTTCTTCCCGGTTCTTCTGTCCAGTGACATAAATTAATTCGAACCGGGGACAATTACTTTTGCTTTTCAAGTCATAAATGACGTTCATCAAGCTTTGTGTTATGCTACTGTTTATATTATAGCACTTATAACGATGAAATAAAGAAATTTTGACTTTTGCAAAGATGAAGAAGGCAAAATTCCGATGTGGCGCGCTTTTGGGGAGGCCTGTGTCCAGCAGAAGACGTCAGTGCCCAAGATGAATATCCATTTACAAACCCAAAACATAAGATTCACTTACTCAACTTGGCTGTAGCTGCAACTTTCCCCAATAACTTTGATAAGTCCAGGATTATTTCCTCCCCAGCTCCTTACAACAGATAAAACTGGGATTTTCCCAGCTCCGTATTATCCAGTTATACAGTTCTAATACCAAGTTGTAATGTTAGAACAATGGACGAAAATTTAGTTTACTAAATTGCGGTAGTTTTGCAATAAAAGCTCTCCTTTTCGGTGTTTTACAAAACAAGTTGCAGATATCGGATGATTTAGAATTAACTTTCTGAAAATTTATTTACTTATCATGCATTACAAAAAATGTCCTTACAGCAATGTGCCAACGCGACATTATCCATTTTAATCTAGGTTTGTTACATAATATAATACAAAAGAAGCGAAACACAAAAAAGAATGAAAACAATGAAATTGGGATAAAAAGCAATAATGGTACATAAAATTTTCATCACTACAATAAGAGATTTTTTGCTTTTAAATATGTTTTAAACGTTTGTTTTGTGTAGGTACAGTTGACCAAGCATGTCTTCTAACACCCTAAGGACGAAAGTAAATGTCATTAGACAGGTTCATATTTTTCTTGTCACATTTGTGAACATATGACAGCTCTAATTTTTAATTCTTTAGTGACAGTGGGTGTAGGTACAGTTGGCCAAGAATCTGCTCCATAACCCTAAGGTCTAAACTCATATGAATGTCATTAGACAGGTTTATATTTATTAAAAGTTTCAAACGGGTATTACAGCGCGAAAATTAACCAAAGATAAGCATTCAGCTTACCTTCGTTGTTTGCCCGACGTTTCGACACAGTTAAGGTACTGATACACGTGCTAAGTAAGTAGCATGCTTTTGCAGCGATTCTCGTAATATGAATGTTCTTATTACGAGTCGAAGCTTCGAGATATTTGACGTCTTGGTGGTTACTTACCGTAATAGCCCCAAAAGCATGCCACTAAGTAGCATGTATATCAGTACCTTTACGTGTGTCGTGGTCGACGAAACAACGAAGGTAAACTGAATGCTTATCTTTGATTAATTTTCACGCTATAATACCCGTTTTATACTTTAAATGTCATGTCAGTGCGCGTTTCCTTAAAAAAAAAACAGTTTTATATTTTTCTCGTCACAATGTGACAACTCTACTTTTTTAATGTTTTAGTTTCCATGATACTTCACATGAAAACAAGTAAACCTCATTATAGGACGACCGTATCTAAAAAAACTGCTTTTTTTACCCACCTACTTCAGAGCAATAACATTACAGTTTTATCATTCCAACAACCTATTCTCATCTCTTCAATATTGTATCGTAAATATCTCCAAACTCACTTATAGTATAAATGTAATTTTCTTCAGCAACTTTATTACAATCGTCCGCAAACGAAACAGTTCGTTTAATCCACTTTCGTAAGAGTATATATTTTTTTTCTCTACGCTCTTTTTTTTCCTACTTTTATTTATATAAATAAATATTTTCTTTCCTCCAAAACGGCTTCAGTTATGATCCCTCTTGTTGTTGGTGGACGTAATTCATAAATAAATCGGCTATTAAGGGATGAAATGTTTCCAGACTTATGAGACGGCATGTGACTTTGTCGAAAGCTTCTTGAAAGCTCGCTTGATCGTTTGACCCCTGTATTAAAGCTTCTTAATTATTAGTGTTTTTTATGGGATAATAATTCAGTTAATGATAAAAATGAGGATTTTTTGACATTAATATATAAATAACCGTTTGAGATAAGCTTATGAAATTTAGAACACATAATATGTATCTCGCAAGTCTCAATATATGAGCCAAATTTGATACGTTTATGTGAAATAGTTTTTGATTTATGAGGGGGTCAAAAGTGCCTCCAAATGGTCCGTGTAATATTACACAGGGTTGCGGCTCGCCACTTCTGTTTCTTGAACTTGGCTTGACACGCTACCGCGTGTCTAGATATACACACATCAAAAGTGTCTAAGGATAAAGAACGAAATGGAGATCTGTAGTCTCTGCCTACCCCTCTGGGAGACTAGCGTGAAGTGTATGAATGTATGTATATTCTTGATTGCAATCTTCTATAATGTACTTGATCCCTAGACACTTTTGATGTGTGTATATATATATATATTTATTTACCCATCAGTGTTTATTTCACTCGGAATAATCGATGTTAATCAGCTTAATTGTATTAACACGCATTATAGCGAATAGTTATCATTGACAATATAACATCGTTACGGATTCAATTATCGGTGGAATGATTAACGGCACCATACTATGTATCACGACCTTGACCTTGGTCTTGGATGGGTAGGACAGAGAAGCGTCTGTGGTCCAGTTGGTCGGATACTTGACTTGTAACCTGGAGGTGGCGGGTTCGAGTCCGGCTACTGGACGTGTATCATATCAAGCCGTCACCATACGGAATAACAGTATAAAAAAATACACTTCACGGCTTTTAATCCAAAAGCGGGTAGGCAGAGGCACTTGCTAAAGCAAATGCCCATGGTTCACGCGCGCGTATTTAACCCAACGTGACAGGGGGTGAGCCCATCGCCGTTATAGGGTTGAAAGACCTTGTGGTGTGTGGGTTTCATCACGACATTGTCATTCACCCTACGAGCATTGCAATCTCTCTGAAAAAAGAGGCCCATTGGTAGTACACGTCTAGTGGCCGACTCGAACCCGCGACCTCTCGGTTACAAGTCAAGCATTCGACCAAATGGACCACAGACGCTAATTGGATCATCGAAAAATGTTTCATGCCCATACAAAATTTCATCTACGAAGGCAAATAATTGTCTATTTTGTGTGTATATGAAGAAAAAATTTTGCGTTTCCCCGCATTATCACCATAGAAAAGTTGTTCATATTGACGAGCCCAACAACGTTTCTAAGATCATTGCTCGGCTCTTTACACGCAGTATATAACTGAACCCTTTTTTGTAGACCTATTAGTGTAGTAGATGTTTCAAGAATTACCCTCGTGGAAATTTTTACCTTAAAAGAACTTCAACTCTTAACTGTACACACAATAATTATGTAGGTACATGGTTGACTGAAAATTAAGAAAATCGGGGATCAAATGAAACTGTGCTCGGAACATTTAAGCACTTGACTGTACATCCAATTCCTCTAAATGGATAAAACCACTCACACAAAAAGCCCGCACAAGTACTAAGTACATACATTCATACATATGTACGTAACCCTAAAATCGTCAAACGCATTAGTTCGTTACTGCCAGCAACAGCAGTTGGACGGGATACTGCAGAAATTGGCAATTTCTCTCGTCAGCTGCCGACTATTCGAATCGACTAGTCAAATATACGTTAGAATCGAGTTACCGACTAATCAATCGGTAAGTGATTCTTAATCAATACGTACGTCGCGCCCGGCTGAAAGGATTCGAAACGGAATTCGAGCTTATGGATGCGTAATTGCTAAACATTCCCTACATGACGTTGGGGCGGGAGGAAATTCGTCGATTCGTTTATTTCTTTTTTTCGAGCTGCCAGTACGACTATGTTTTGGTTCGATGATGCTAGATTTTTATACAGCGTGGAACGCAACTTTTCATGTTCTAAATTCAAATAGGTAATGTGTCAATAGGCATATTTTTTTTTCAAAACATTGTCTAACTGGCCAGTCTTTACAAAAATGTTCTAAACTTGAAAACTTTTCAACGAAAGGAAATAAGCTAGCTGACTTAAGTGTAAGTACTAGCTCAACACTATTGGAGTGAGAAAACGTAGCAGTAAGCTTTCTTTAATAGGATTAAAGGAACTGTGTGTGCAAAAACGATCCAGTTCCAAATAAAATCAAAAGTAATTTATACTGCTCTACGTATTATGACGAGATATATCGAAAATTTAATACAACATGGCTGAAAAATTGTAATACAAATTAGAGTTCTACTTTTTCGGTGCCCTTATTTATGTTTGCTGGAATTCTCGATAATCGGATCGCGGTCTCACCGAGTCTCACATTTTGGGTCCTGCATAATGTGCATTTTCCATACAACTCGGTTCAATGTACGTTTGTACTGTTCTATCTGAAGTCCACGAATACTGGCTGGAAAAAAATCTGCGAAACAAGTTTAACCTAGATTCATGTCAAGCCATTTTTACTTGATATCTATAGTAGAATAGTGTTCTAGAGGCCATAGTTTTATATCACACGCGAAATTGTGTGTAGCGCAAGCAGCCCGGGGTTATTTAAACGGTTTATCCAATGCATCGGACAAGAGAGAGATTGCATTGCATTCCTTCGAAATTCAAAAATAGAGCCGATGTTTTGTTGTTTTTATTGAAGAAACAGCGCGCGAACATGTTTGAAAATGGAATAGGCACTGAAATTGTGTGTTCTGGTACCGAATAAATTGTGTTTGTACTAGAAAATAATTAAGAAATGTTTATTACAAAATACCCTTGCCTTTAAAAATGAATGTAATAATGATACGTTCCTATGTACGTAGTTATTACTTTACCCTACACTAACTTATTTTTAACTAAGCCGGGCTGTCTTAATAATGAAAAATGTAAGAGTATACTTTTTACACGAATCAGTAAAACTGCAAATATCTTGCACACACCTGCTACCATCCGATTCATTATACTTTTTTTTTTTTTGTTTAGTCGGAGGAGCCTGATGGCATTCTACAAGATTTGATTCTCTTTCGATAAAAAGGTCTCGAAAGTTTGCAAATGAATTCGTATTTGAATAGAACAAAAAGACAGCATTTTCTTTTTTGTTCGGAAATTATTTTCAGCCAGTGTCTAAAACTTGTGTAATGAGGATTTATTCTTTGTTCGCAAACTACATAGTACAAGTTTAGTTTTTTTTTTGTTTTACAAGGAGGTACCGATTCGAGCATGCGTACTTATTGCTGTCACAAAAAAAAAGTGCCTCATTTATTTGCAAGGTTCTTTTTATTCGCGTTAATATTACACAAGAAGTAATCAAGAAATTGAACCATAATTTTTGCAATATATTTTTTTTCACAAGCCCCGCAATCAAACTCTGAGCTATTAAGAAGAGTGAAATAAAAAGATCTTTATTGCGATATCCGGGTCCGCTTTAATCGTCGGTGACAGGCCGAGGGGTGTGACAAAAATACCACGGGGTTTTTTTTTTTTTCGCTTCGACTATCAAGTTTCATATCCCGACATGCGAGAGGGGAACAGGCGGGGCAGTTTTTGACTCGAAGACTTCGAACTTTCCGCCCTACCAGAACACTTTGACACGTAGCAAGGAGCAAAGTCTAAAGGGGTCGGCAGAGCTTTTCAGCAAAAGTAATAAAGTAGCGCGAAAAGCCTACGGGGATTTGGAAGTCTTATATTTTTATATCTTAATCGAAATCGAACTGCGACAGCCGGATCTGCGTTATCTTTGAATTCGCGGCCGGAATTATGTCTGCCTTTGATTGATGGCTTGAATCTTTCATTCGCGGATCATGTAACACGACGAGTGTAAAAGCTTCATTAGAATATGAAACAGTACGAAGATTAAATGTACAAAAATATATACTTTTTAATCGGAAAAATAAAAAAAATAAATACACTGTACCACGGTTTTCACCAAACGTATTTAACTTCAACCGGACAGGGAGTGAGCCCATCGCCGTTATAGGTTCACCACACCTTGTGGTTGTTCGGGTTTCGTCCTCACGATGTTTGATTATTTCACCGTTACGAGGTTACGTTGCGTACATAAAGGGCTCTGAAAAAAGAAGATCCATAGGCTACACGTCAGTAGCCGGAATTCGAACCCGCGACTCTCGGTTACAAAGCAAGTGTCCGACCCCAACTGGACCACAATCTCGCAAAAACTCGAGAACGGCTGGACCGGATTGGCTAACTTTATCTTGAATTATTCGTGGAAGTCCAGGCAAGGTTTAAAAGGTGTACTTTATCCAATATACGGGGTACAAAGGCGACTTCCTATGGCAAAACAAATGTTTGCCGAGACACCCAGTAACTATTAAATATAAATAAATAAATAAAATAAATACACTTCACGCCTTTAATCCCAAAGAGGTGTAGGCAGAGGCACTTGCTAAAGCAAGTAAATATTCTAAATTAAGTCAATATTAATAAATATAAATCATAATAAATAGAAGCATTAAAAGTCAACAAAACGAAATAAAACGATTTCACAAGGAACGAATTGAACAGGCACTTAATTTCGTTGAACGATGAAAGTTGATCATTTTCCAATAGAACAACACCATTGTTCCATTTGTGAATAGTACATTGGTACAATTAATTCAAGAAATGCGAGAACAAAACAGTGCTCGCTGAACTTTGAAATTTAGATGTCCGATTTGACCCCGAAGGGTCGAGGTCAATATTATTGCGGGAGAAATAACTGTTTAAACACACTGTCAAGCGTTTTTAAACTCAAATCGGGGTTAATATAGCAGATG
>SJJU01035404.1:0-21136 GCA_012932125.1 Conopomorpha cramerella | reverse complement strand
TACTTTGTTATCGGCTTTATTCTTAACGTGGTTTAGCTTTGATTCTTGTTTAACCCTAGAATGAAAAAAAAAATTAACAAAGAAATATGATTGAAGTTTTGTTAAGAACTTGATTGAAGAGTGTCAGTGGCACATTGACAGATTGATGTTTTTACTGACATATCTTTTAATGCCTCATTATTTTTTAGCAGGAAGATCTACGCCGTATCGAAGGACCACGTGTAGTAATTATGTCGTATTTGTTTGTGTTACACATATTAGATAAGTACATACTAAGCTTAAGGTAGTTAAATAAGCCTTGAGAACAGACCATTGACTTATTTATATTTATTGTTTGCATGCCCAAACTTGCATTTATCTTGCATTTATATAGGATAAGTTATTCTTAAGAAACTATTAGGTTGGCCTAGTTTGCTCAAGTTTTGTAAAATAAAAATGTAAACATTAATAATACGAATTATCTAGTGAAAAACTCAATGTTTTATGCATTTATTGATAATCTTGTATGGCCTTATTTATATGGGTGACTGATAGCGAATATTTTTACTCTGCTAGTAAAGCATTCTTTCTTGACGATATGATGGGTAAACAATTTAACTGAGAGCCTCGCGTGGTGGTACATGCGCTGGACGCATATTGATTAGATATCAAAGTGTTATCTAGTTAATCTCTGGACACTGAAGATTCGGAAACGGGAGACAATTGTAACTATATCTTCATGTGGGCAAAATATGAGGCAGGTGGCCTTGATTTCCCGGTCCGTATTCTGAACCGCTAATCAGTAATGAGTGTAACTTGAGTAAAGTTTGTCTCATTAACTAAAAAAACTGTTAATACGGGACCAAATTTACTTGATTAGAGATCTATAGGTACTTATACCGCGACCACCCGTATGTTAAGCTTTCAGTTAGGTTGTTAACACACCTTTAGGTAGGTAATATTTTATTATTGTTGTTGCAATGATGAAAATCTTGCGAAAGCGTAATTTGTTTATGTAAATTCTTGCATTCCTGTTGTCTTTGTTGATAATAATTATTATGTTACAAGTTAAGCTTTGTAAGTTTTTATTTTTGTTTAACGGACAAATTTTAGAGTGTTTATGATTCATATAATGTGACCTAAGTTGACATTCTTTTGTAATAAATGATACCTTAAAAATAATACGTATTTCTTTAGCAAGTGCCTCTGCCTACACCGCTTTGGGATTAAAAGGCGTGATGTGTGGAGTGTGTATTTTTTATCCGCACTAAGACTGTGCTTTATGTATAAAACGAATTCTGACTTTGTTAAAATCTCACTTAGAACTGTCACTTCATGGAATCGGACAGAACTTATGCATGATTTTCACAAAGCCATAATGTGTTAGTTGTGGTAGTTCGCTTTATAACCTATAGTCGGCATCGTCTAAGAAGCTAATTCTGGCAAGTCGATTGACATGTCCTAGCCCAGACTGGTAGTGTTGCAGTGGCGTGCACACCATATAGGAAAAAAGACACTGCCTACCTTAGTATTTTGGCTACCCGACCTAATAATAGAGTTATTGCTAGATCTTTTCTTGCTGTACTCACGACAAAGGCTACCGAAGGTCCTGTGTTTTGTGTGTGAGTAGATATGTAGGTACCTATATTTCGTAAAGACAAGTTATATATACATAGGTGTCAATCCTTGGGGATTACTGCCTAGCTTGTTGTAAAAGCCAGTGCACGCCACTGTAGTGTTGTATAATACTGGCAAGATTCGATTTATTCTAGAAATATAATTTATGAGCGTGATATCATCAATTAGTCTTCGTCAATGCTTTATGAGCAACAGTGCATGCATACAATTTTTCGACACGACGAAACGTTTTTTTAGCCGTGCATCATTGTACAGCAATTACTGTTAACAAAACGTGCATGGACTCACTGCATAATCGAAACGTGCATCTTCGATTCATGAACGAAAAAAATACGACAAATGGATCGAATGTTCAACAGACGTTTATTGAACCATTTTTGTTTATGGTAATTTATTGAATAGAATAAATATCTAATGCATAGTGACGTGGACAGGCGGACGAGTACTGGAAAGTGTGATACGATAGAGGGCCTTCAACATTTTCGTATCGAGATAAACATCTCTTGAAAGATTAAAAACGAAAATATTAAGTCCATCTAGTAGGGTGGACGTTTATTATTTTTGCTTACCTGGGAGACAGGCGTGAAGCTATGCATGTACTGTTCTATGGTCCGCGCGTTGTATGAAGCCCATTTTGACATATTGATAAAAACGTTTGAACGGAAGTAACGGACTAAAAATATACGTCGTTCAAGAGTTAGACATTCTATTTCTTCTTTGTTCTTTGTCACTCAATATTAGTGACTTGCTTTTTATGTTGGTTTTTCAATTGACGTTTTGAAGTGAATCGATCATTTTTTATAGGTCAGTCGTTGATTGGTAGATATATTATTATTTATATTATGATTATTCTTACAATTTAATCTTTAGTAATATTTATTTAATAAGCATCGATGAACACAAAATCGACTGTTTGTGAGTTAATATGTGAACAAGCATCACTATCATTCACCTCAGTACATCTGTCTAAACGGGCTTCTTACAGCGCGCGTACGGATTATCTGGACCTAAGTACCTTTTTTTTGTTTACGAAGGGGAAAGCTCTGTGGTCACTCCACTGCTGTGGGGATGACTGAAATACTCTCACGCCTTCAATAAGGTTTGTTGACGAATCATATATTCATGTAAGATTCTGTTGTTGATACAGTCATAATAAAGAATATGTTATGTCGACGAAACGTCCGTAGTATAAAGGTTGTGTCGTTTAACAACTGATAAACGAAACAATCACTCAGCGGTTCATGGTGAGGATAAATGTTTGTCGGATTTAAGTTTCAGATTCGTTAAATATAAATGTTGGTACGTTACGTAATACATTTTCGCCAAAATATTTCTCCAAGCTACTACATACCTACATTTGTGCATTGTGTATACAATTCATTCCTTGAACAAACACCAGCAAATTAAGGTCCTGTGAGACAGTAGCGAGTGTGTTGTTACATTCCAAATAGTGTTTGTTTTGACGTCACAGGGAGTAATCGAGGCTCTAGGTCCTGACCCTGGACAACTGTGATGTCGTCATCCTACGGTATTAAGTTTTAAGAAAAAGAAAGGCTATCAAACATACATCGTCATCATCATCAGTCACATGGTATCCACAGCTGGACGAGGGCCTCCCACAATGATTTCCATGATCATTTGGGTTGAAATACTAATATTCGTCACGTGTTTACGATCACACTGAGTGGTGTTGTGGTTTAACTCATAGAGAGCACTGTTCTCCGTCCTCTGAAGAGTTCTCTCAGTCGCCTCTTACGACTCCAAAGACGGGAAAAGTTGGGCTAGGGTAGTGACACATGTATACTGTTCGACGTCACCACACGGCACGTAAATATACTGACGGCCTTAATCCCTAAAAGGGGGTGGACAGAACCTTAGTACCACAGGGACCCTTCGGCTACAGTTAATATAATAAGGAGCTAAGAATGTCAATATAAGCCTTCCGTTTCAAATTGCTAGCTCAAAACCTAAATAAACTTTAATCTCCAGATCACGGGATCTGTAGTCCATAGTCGGCTCCTACGAACTCAGATAGACAGCTGTAGATTTTTTATTTTTTATTGCACATTTGACCAGCATCCAGCTCAATAATCAGCCGCGATTTGGTTTACGACGGAGCACACTTGTTCATTAGGTACCTATTTACCTTTATTTTATACTATTCTACATACAAAAAGAACATAGAACAGAAATTTAGTTTATAGCTCAACATTTATTATTTAACGAAGGAAAGAAAATCTGTAAAGGAAATTAATAAAATGGTCACAATTTAACAATTAAATACTAAATTCAATCTCCAGTTGTGACAAACAGATTAAAATAATGTCTTACCATATTTATGTATGGTGATATCCTTATAACTACATCTTTTGATGCGGTTTGTTTTTGACAGATAAAATAATTCCAGAGGAAGGTTTATATGTTTAATACGTACATAATATACCTAACAGCGTTACACTTGTGCAAAAACGAGCGGGCCTTTAGTTATCAAACGCTTGTACAAAATAAACATAATGTACAAGCGTTTGACCCCCTTTCTGCTTGATGTTAAGTAGCGATATGGTCTACGATGGATCACACTTGTTCATTAGATACCTATTTACCCGTGACTTAAAGACCTGCAGACTGTAAATACAGACTTCGGCAAATTTTCAATAATGACTACTTACGGCAGCATTATTACTACCTCTACTATAAACGTAAACACTCCAAGCACACTCGTTGTCGCTTAACGTCATATCGCGAATAAGTTTTCCATTTTGCTTCTAGAAATTTCAAAGAAATTCTCAAAGGGAGATTGCCTTTGCCTCCATCGTCGCCTGTCACAAACAAAACGATTACATGAACCCTACTATGACATTCCCGTTGTTTCTATGTGAGTGCAATCAGAAGACATTCCGGTCTACCACCCTAAGATTAACTCATATGAATGTGAGTTAACATTAGACATGAAGGTTTTTTTTTTCATCATCATACGCTTGATGAACCGTGGGTATTTGCTTTAGCAAGTGCCTCTGCCTACCCCTCTTTGGGATTAAAGGCGTGAAGTGTATTTATTTTAATTTCATTTTATCATCATCTGCCCATATTTGTTCACTTCTGACAGGCCTCTCCAATTGCACGCCACTGTGATCTGTTTGCGGCGTCTCGCATCCAGGTTCTGCCAGCCATCTTGCCCATATCATCAGTCTACCTTGCCTGAGGGCGTCATATACCTACTCCGTTTGGCGAGGCGCGGTCTCCACTCGAGATTTTTTTTTTTACTTATCACAAATTAAAAAATACTTAAAGATCTAAATCTAAAGAACCTTAGATATTATATATTACTAGTTCGAAGAACGTTTACTATTGATGACAAATTAATGGTGTTTGATAGTTCCAAAAAAAAAATCCTTTGGAAAAAAAAAATCAATATTAAAGAAAAAAGAACCGTTTTCTACCAGTTGCTACTAGTCGTCCCTAGTTTTCCTCGATTAGGTCTACGATCATCATCAGATCAAGGTGTCCGCGGCCAAACATAAAAAAGCATATTATGTACGGCCGTAGTTTAAAAACTTTATATATCGAAAGGGTACTGTGGATAGCAGGTTCACTGATTTCTCGTAAACACTTAAATGTGACAATTTTTGCATTTTCATTTTCTACTTAACCGCTGTACGTATCACAAAACTTTTGGCTCTATGGCCGTCACAAATATATGTGATATCCGTTATTATACAAAAAATGGTCAACATCACTTCCGTTGAAAAGTCGTTTTTCAAGCTGACTGGACACTTTTCCAACCGATTATCTAAGCCTCTGAAGCGTCACACATTCTGAATCTTTCTTTGTACGCAACGTTTCGCCATAGTTCTAACTGTCGTGGTCACAAGTGGACTCGATTTTCGAACTTATTTTTTATTCAATTCGCGCCAATATACCTAGTTAAAAACATAAATAAAGCTTTTATTGTCTTAAGTCTCAAAGATACAGCCGGTTTCCATAGTAGGGAGAATGAAGACGCTACTAGATTTTCAAACTTTGCAACAAACTTGGCACAGAGTGCAGGAATCTGTGTAACGTGGTGAGCATCGTAATGAGGTTTCCACTCCTTTATTGCTTGGTACTACATACACTTACGTATTTATGTGGACTAGGCTATAGACTAGCCGGTTAGTTAGATAACTCGGTATGCATTTGGACGGAGTTGGAGTCTGACTCTAGGGGGCCAACAATAGAATTTCTGTAGAAATCCTGTGCGCTTATAGTATTTTTACAGTAGGTAAATCTATTACGATCGTACTAAGTATAATCCACAGTAAAAATAAGACAATAATGACACCAGGAAATCGTTGTACGTAATTCGAAATTAATATCCATAGTTTAGACTGGACAACGCCTGTCAGGTCCATTAGTATCAATATTTATATAACAATAGTAGAATTGACGCCCTAGCCTCTACAAAACCCTATGAAAATATTGTGTTAAAACTATAACTACGGATGATAAGTTATTTCAAATTTGTACCTACCCCTATTGTCGATACACAGCTGACCTACCAAAAGTTGTATTTGTTTCTAATATACATTATATAAGTTATTATAATTATGCATGTTTTATGCATAAACGAAACCGAATCAAAATACGTTGCGTCGTTTTAAAGAACTAAGCATATCGCACAGTTAGAACAAAAGTGACACAAGACCAAATGTGTCATTTTATGAACTTGAACCTTACTGTAAAAGATACAAAACTTAAATTACAAAATGTTTCGTATTGGGTCCTTTTTGTTCTAACTATGCGATATAATATAGAGACAGACAACTGGAGACGAGTTTGTGTCATACTATGTATTTATGTACAGTTCGACCACAGCTTCATTTTTAGCCACAAGTGACGTACAAAGGGTATAATTTACACGTAACCGGCTGCTATCTCTAGCCCGTGAACGGACGCTTAGTGTTTGTTGTGTATTTCAGTATAATATTGCGGCCACAACACCCACGACTTGGAAGGTAAACTCGCGTTTACACTAGCATAGCTTTTTTTAGGAAGGCTCCCAGACTTCAACGTAACTTCAAGCATGGGTTAGTTAGTTGAGAGGAACTTTGTACTATATTTTTGTGTTAATACACCAATTTTTAGCCGACTTAAAAAAAGAGTATTCTCCATTCGATAAGCCCTTTTAAAAAAAATACACTCCCCATGCCTTTTTATCACAAATCGGTCCTTTTTAGTGGTGATAATACCAAGATGGATGGTTTTAGTGGGCTCAACACACTCGCCGTGATAATTGCTGTATATGTATTGTTCTGTATTTCACAATAATCAGTGCTCCCAGTGTGGCTTGAGCAATACTTTTTCTCTTTTTAAGCGACTTCAGAAAAGGAGTATTTCTCAATTCGCCCGTATGTGCTTATTTTATGTTTGTTCGCGCATAACTTCGACGTTTATTAACCGATGATTCTTTCTATGTCGGAATGAAGATACACACATCAAAAGTGTCTAGGGACCAATAATATTTTTAGCTCTAAAAAAAAATTTTAATCAAATCTAATCTTCTGGATTGGTCTCCTACCTAATTCCCCATGTCTGTATCAATTACTTATCACCACATTTTGAATAAATTATGAATGAATTCAGTTTTTGTAAAATATATTCTTGATTGCAATATTCTAAAATTTACTTGATCCCTAGACACTTTTGATGTGTATATATCAAAGGTGACCTCATCATAAGAAAGTCAGGATTTGACGATGGCAGACCCAATTAATCGAGGGGAACTATAAAAATCGTAGGTCGTTCTGCAGCAGTTCTGTTCTTATTTTTAATACACAAAAATACTATTAGAGTAGGACAGACATTATTTGAGCTTGAGAAATCTGTACATGAGGATAGTTTCCAAATAAGGGGCTTATTAATTTTATATAGTACCATACAATTCTTAAGACTAGAGCTCACAAAGTAGTAAAATTTTTATTACCATTGAACTGTTTACAAATACACGTATCAATGTGTAAGAAGCCTTATAATGTCGAGGTCGTTGCGTGTGAAACTTTGAGGAATGCGGATTATAAGTCGGTATAGTGATGCAGTTCGTAGTGTACAATAGTGTCGTTTTCTTAAATTTTCTTTAATATACGCTGCTTGTATTGTCTAGTATAAACTTACTTTTAAGACGGTTTCATTTTTCATTTTATCTCGGTTGGTTATAGAATATCCAAGTTCTTTTTCTCTGGTAAAAAGCTACCGTTTATCATTTACAGAACTTATGTACCTAGATTATGACCACCTTATGTAACGTCCCAGTCCAACTTTTCTCGTCGTAGGTGTCGTAAGAAAATTAAAAAATATATATTTAACCCCTTACCAATAAACGTGTTTTCACTTACACAACGGTTATTACAGGTCTACTTGAACTGGTTATTCCGTATTTGACATACTACTGACAAGTTAAGTTGAGCTTTGTGTATCTTCGAAATAGCAATTCCGCCATTATTCGTAAGGCCCTTAAAGATTAGCACACACTACACTATTATAATTACGTTGAATAATGAAATGGGAGATAGATATATGTGTCGATGAAACAGTCCTTCAAAGTTATTCACGTCTCGCGCAATTCCACTCCATTAAAACAGTGATTATTTTGGTGATAATAATAATTACGTTCCTTTGTGTTATTATGTTCCACATACCTCGAGGCGAAGTAAGGGGAAGTGAATTCAAGATTTCATCATATCCGCGTTGATGGGACTGTTCAGTTGCGACAGTTATTGTAATGAAATTTCTATTTCCATTGTGCGATTTTAATTTATGTTTTTTATAAACTTCGTTCCGTCTCTGCAATGTAAGGTAAATTATGAACAATTATAGCATTTATGAAACTCTCCAAAATTATATGTATACTACCTGTACCGTGCAGTGTTACTCGCATTTTTTTTTCGTTCCTTCGTCAAGTAGCTTTTATTCGTTACAAACATCCATCTATACAATTATTTAGTGATTAAAAAAAAAATATTTCCTTTTTATAATATTACGACGAATAATTCTTTCGTATATTTTTGGTATCTAGAACCGTTTTCGCAGCGCACGCAACTGAAGCCTTCAAGGATGAATAATTTTCACCGTTTTTTTTTACATTTTCCTTTATTTCTTCGCTCGTAATAGTTGCAGCGTGATGTTATATATTATAAAGCTTTCATCGATAAATGGTCTATTCAACACAAATAAATGTAATATGTTTTCAATTCGAACCATTAGTTCCTGAGATTAGTGCGTTCAAACAAACAAACCCTTCAGATGTATAATATTAGTATAGATATTATAATAAACTTAAAACATAACAAACTTAATCTATATTCTTCTATTTATATCTATTATATCTTCTATCTTATCTATTTTCTATTTATCCTATTCTATAATAAAACTGTTCAGGGTCCAAAACTGTACATTGATTCTTTTACGAGAAAACCAGTGGATTATATCAAGTTGCCGTTACAGAAGCCGAATTTATGTTTTTGAAAAATGTCTGTCTGCTCGTCCGTGAATAACGTCTAAACCGCTGGACAGATTTGGTTAATCTTTAGCACGCATATACCTTCTTTATCGCTATGAACAAGTGTTTGACCAGCATCCTGCCTGATGTTAATCTATGCATGTGAAGCTATGTGGTCTACCTTATGCATTGGAATAATATTTTGGACAATTTTTATCCCGGAATATAATTTGCTTCCTGTAGTGACACATATATTTTATTCGTATTCGTCGTCACCACACGGGTTTTTATGTATACCAATATTATAAAGAGGAAAGGTTTGATTTTTGTTTGTTTGAATTGAATAGGCTCCGAAACTTCTGGGCAGATTTGAAAAATTCTTTTACTGTTAGAAAGCTACATTATTCCTGAGTAACATAGGCTATATTTTATCCCCAAATTCCCAAGGGAACGAAAAAACGCGAGTAACACCCCCTGGTACAGCTAGTATAATATACAAACCTATTTTCGCATAGAATATTGAAATTTCCACACACATACACACACTGTCAATCTGTCTCCGTTATAAATATAACATTAATTAAGTATACGCCATTGTTTAATTGAAATTTTACAGTTAACTAAGTTGTGAATATTGCGTTAAGGAAACAACTCCTTCAGTTTGTGATCCCTTAGGTGAAATTGCTTACTCGTGCCAAAAAACACTTCTAGAGAGGATCGCTTTGCACCCTCACCCTCTTAATTCCCTGTAATTACTTAAATCAAGGTCAGTGATGTCTGCCGCGCCATAAATTTTCCTACACAACAGAAACGGAGTTCATTTGAAAAACACAATATATGAATAAGTAATGTTTGTGGTTCATGTTCAAACGAGTTCTCAAATGGAGGCCGCGTCTTGGCGAACGGAGTGTAAGACGCTCTCAAGCAAGGTGGACTGATTTCGGAGCGGTTACGGAACCATAGACCACATCCACACAGCAGTGCGGCAGTACATAGAGAAGACTGCTGAACATAGCATTCTCCCAAAGCTGGTCCACAACGATCGATGTTGCGCATTCCTCCCCCAATGTGAGTGTGCCGGTCCTCCAAATGGATAGTAGTAATTCATATGTGATCACCCTCGGGGTATGTCCTCGGTAAATAAGCTGGTGACCAACGAACGTTAAGAGATAACGGGGCCCCCGTCGGTAGAGGTGGTGCGACGAGATCTTCCACCGTGCTCAAAGACTGATGTGTCACCACTACTCCAACTGCCACTAAGATACGGCGCAGCATACTTTGGAGGTGTGTCCAGCCTGGGGGGCGCTTCGTATCATACTGGAGACGGATCTGTCCTTGGCGGCTTTCGTCGCCGCGTTAGTGGAGAGGTGAGGGCCCTGCGAGAGCGCAGCGGTCTTTTTATAATTATTATGAAGTCATGGTCGCTAAGGAGGCCGCTGAGCACTAGAGGGAGTGGATAGACCCTGACGTCACTTCTTGCAACTTCACAAACAATCGAACAGCGGTGCCGAATGGTCCGGTTGCCGACGTAAAATAGGAGCATACTGGCGTTGACAAATCACCGTCCACACCAAGGTGAACCCTTATGGGGTTGGTCGCGCGTTGTGTGGGGCCTGAAGAATGTCCTCCGGATGCCCAGGACGCGACCAGCGATAGCTGAGGGCCATTCGGGGGGGTATTAGTCCGTAGGTGTCTTATACTACCCTGTCGCCGTCCCTGTAGCGGCGGAATGTCAATGAAGTTATTCCCCTCTTAAAAAAGCCTGGTGGACATCAGCCTAGAATCGCTAAGACTGGAGAAAGGGAGAGCCTATGCCTTAAAGTAGGATCCAGTAGGCTAATAATACTATTGGTAAAGTCTGAATGCAAAAAAGATCAAACGACGCTTATGTGTAGAATCAGCGCAGCCATCATCTAGATAAATTATGATAATATCATCTTGAGACAGAGGCTTAATTTGATAAACTTGATATAAATAGCTTGAGCACTTCTCAGAGTGGGCTCATCTGCGATGTTGATGACTGGTGTTTGTCGAAAATAGGAACTGATTACTTACAATTTCAAAGTAATGTACGTAATATTATACCAACAAGGTTGCTACATTGCTTCGTAAAGGTAACAGAAATCTCATGTCCGAATGTGACACTTTTTTGGGTACAAAATAAGTGCTTTTGGTTGGTACACGGACCAGTACAGCCGGACTCGAACCCGCGACCTCCCTTCACATCTTCTTCTCTGCGATCACAAGTGAAGTATCCGACTACTGACTACGCTCTATTATGCAGGGTCAATTACCAATCACCAATTGGTATGGGGTAATTGTAATGGGTGAATTACCATAGACCAGCTAATCACTCCAACAATAACCTTATATTTAATTAAAATAAAGCATTTCTTCTTACATAGTGTGTAATCTCAACTTGAAATATCTAGTCCCAACTTACCTACTAAATTTATTTTCTGAGAAACATAAAGGCCTCTACACACCAAACTCGACGGCCCGCCAGCTATAGTTAAGTTACCGGCAGGATAATCGTAAAACAAGCCCGGCGCTTCAACCCGGCTGGTTTGTTGTGTAGAGACCTTAACAGAATAAGCCCAGACTCCTGTGATTTATTTCTGTACAAATCTCACCTAGTGATTCATTGAACGAGGTCAAACTTCTGCGTTTAGTGAAATGTTTAGACTTAATACTGTATTTATCACCGAAAACCCAGTAACGAATGTTAATGTCGATTCATTTAGTATAATCTTACAGTGGTAGTTTATACCGTTTCGATGTCAATAATGCAAATAAATTGTACGCATTGTGTGGCCTTTTGTATTGAATCTGCAATATAAAAAATTTTGTTCAATTTACCGTTGGAATAAAAAGTAACAAATACATAGTAACAAATGGCGTTCCTCCATTCCGCTGATCTGAATATGCACTCAAGTTGTTCGATATTGGTAGTATTTTTAATGTTTGTTTCACTACATTTTTTAGAAACAATGAAAGGACTTACACGCTCAAAGGGTGTATGTTCTTGCATTGCTTAACACACAAATAATGGGATAACCAAAAGCGGTCACAATTATTTTTTTACTTCGAGAGCGCATTTTCAGTGGTTGTAAGGAATAAAAATTACATATTAAGAGTACCATTTTTAATAATAATTGATTTTCACAAAGTTTCACCTGATTCAATTCATCATGGGCATGGTTATGAAACAACATTGCATGGTGTCAATAAAGTTAATGTGATTAAAATACGAAGAACGCAATTAAATGCACACGTCTCCAGATAATGGCCTGTAAGCCGACCTGCACATACCGTAGCTCCTAGTATGAGCTTGTTCCTCGACTAAAGAGCTCTTTAGAGCGTCTGTGGTCCAGTTCGTCGGATCCTTGACTTGTAACTGGGAGGTAGCGGGTTCGAGTCCGCCTAATGGACGGTTTATTCATATTAAAATAATGGACGAAAGGACATTTAAGGAAGAAGTGAGTGAAAAGTACATTGTTGAACGTTCACCTACCATATCGGTGACATCTTAGATCTAAGGAAAGGCCTCCTTCATCCTAAGTAAAGGTAGAGTATGAAAAGATTGACGATAAAGATAGGATTGTATTAGGTGGTTGTATATTATATCTGCCTATCCCTCTGGGACTATGAAGATGTTGTTGTGTTACGAACTCAGTACTAGCCTAATCTTAATTCGATACGTAGGTACGGTGTGGATGTTCAAAATGTGTAAAGGTTCATTGACACTCAATGTCGATGAACCTTCAAAATTTATCTATTTAATCCCAATGTTGTCAGGGCGGAAATGATGTGATATGTATGTTCTTACAGTGGAGTATTAACCCCATGATCATTAGCATTCGTTATTTATAGTGACTGTTTTATTTTGAACTTTATGTTGCGGCGATAAAGTGTAAAAACAACAACACAAATGTTTTTCTCGTCACAAGAGAGTTAATGGATACCTAAGTATAGGCAGAGAGAATAAATAAAAATAAGTCAGTGACCTAAGATTGTTGCTATTAACTTGCTATTAATGTGGGGCATAGATCGAATGTACCGTCGGCAATAGTAGCTAAATCCGAATGTTATCTCATTATGCACAAAGAACACCTAAAGCCTATTCACAACTGAATACGCGACGAAGACCCCACGCGATGTCTCGGTGATTGTAGTCGTCATGCCCCAGAAAGGAAGGGAGCTGGCAACAAAATAGGGGATTGATGGACAAAGTTAATTTATATTGAGTCAAAAAAACGTGTGCGTTGAAAAGAGGAAAAGTAAACACGCAAGTCTCAAAATGTCACAGAATGTCCCGTACGCCGAGAGGCAGGTTGGGCTTGGGTGGTGGTGAGCTTGTCCCTGAAATTTTTATGTCATTATACTTAGTGAGAGGTTAAGCACTCTTTCTCGGTCATAAACCTTTTCTTGTCTAATCTACGACTATCTATTACTTTCTCGAGATTAAGTAAGGTTGACAGTGTTGTATGGAAGCTATAAGAGATCGGTAGCATAAACGGCTAGTGAAACTTCACTGTAAACTAAAAAATGTATCCAAAATCTTCTTTTACCTTTGCATTTTTAAGAGACTTCAAAACAGGAGCCTTTCTCGATTCGGCCGTTTATAAATTCTTTTTTATGTTTGTTCGCGGATAACTTCGTTGTTTATGAAACAATTTTCATGTTTTTATTTTCGTGTTTGACAGAAAATATTTTAAAGGAAATCAGGTTTTCCGTCTGTTGCTGGTCTCAGGCTGTTCCTGGGGCCCCGCCAATATCGCGGGAGCGGTCACCGTGGGGGTTTAGTGGGTACAAGTCCCACATAACCCCGCCGCTGTCCCCGTTAGCGGTGGGGTGTCCATAACGGATTTCCCCAAGATAAAAAAAAGGTTACTAGAACTGGTAGAAGTGTTTTTTTTTAATAATATTGTTGTATTTTCTTTTCATTTTTGAATATTTTTACTATGAGTAATATATAGTATTAAGAGCGAGGGAGGACATCTGTAAATAACTTGTCCGATGTCACGATATCGGTAGTTTTTTAATGCTAATACGTTACGTTTTCTTATGCGTCCCTTATGGTAGTATGGACACTAAAGAAGACAGTAGAAGTTTCACTGTAATGACTTACGACGATCGAAATGTGTCCGCAAAAGGGTTAAGAGAATGTGCCGTGGACATAACAATCACATCCTCGAGAGGCGGACAGGAAGTTTAGAAACTCTTGTACTGTCTAATAAATAATTTATAATAATATACTTCACGCGTTTCCGAAAGCGAAGCTTGCTAAGCAAATACCTACAGTTCACTAAGCGTGTTTAACCCAACGTGACAGGGGGTGAGCCCAAATTATTTCTAATATAATAATTCAAGCTTAGAGTAAGTAATTTAATATATCGATTACGAACTGTACCGCGTGGTGTTACTCACGTGCCTTTTTCGATCCCGTGAGAATATTGGGATAAATATTGCCTACGTTCTCAGGTATGATGTTCTATAATGTAGCATTGGAAGAGTGTGAGAATATCGACATCGGGTAATATCGAAATCCGTCTGATTTTTGAGTTTATTCATATAAAAGTACAATTGTTGGGTAACATGTCTCAAAGGTAAACATTTGAATCTGCTTTAAGTCGTTTCACGTTTAAAGCAACACGGGATTAAACTGTCGCACTTACGGTACGATGCGCACGGAAAATTAAGCTTAAAATGCATATGAATGTTATTAGACAAGAAGGTTCATTTTTCCGCTGTCATTATGAACGCATTAACTTCGAGTATTTAAGCTTTTAATCGCCAACTTCTTCTGTATATGACACATGGAATCTGTAATTTTCAGGGCTATGCTCTTTGTAATATTCGGAGTTGAAAACTGTAAAACAATATTAGTCAGAAGGTTAAAAAATGTCCAGTGACAAACGAAGTGTCATGAAAACTGAAACACCGGTCTACTGTACGGTCAGATAAAAAAGTGGTCTATCTATTTTGATGACACTTCCTAAGTCACATATTGATGTTTTATCAATAAGTTAGAGTTATTATATACAGGCTCACTGTAAAAGTTAACTAATTATCCCCGATAAAGGCTAATAGTATTTCAGTTTCAGTAATTTCTAACTGACTTTACTGTTGGAATCCCTAGCCTAAACCCCTTTTCTAACGAAATTTTTACACTAATAAATCCATTTCATCAATGTGTTACCTTTAAACCTGAGAATATTTTTCGTTTATTGTAAATCTGCAATTTAAAATCTGGTTTTAGATTAACGATAACATTATTTACGTTTATGGGGAATTTTCAAATACCAAAAACATCTAGATATCTAGATGTCACTGGTATTTACTAGCAAGTTACCAAGAAGTCACCCTGGCTCTCAGGGTGACTTCTGTCAGTTTTGACTTATTAAATGTATGTAAACAAACTATAAAAAATGAACTGTCACCTTTAATAATGACTGTTAATATTTAATAACGTCAGACATTTAGTTGACATTAATCCTCCTTAATACAGAATGTACCATCTATCATAACTAATAGAAACAAAAACCCCATTGAGAAAAGTATAAAATTAAATATTAACCCCCTTACCAATAAACGCGTTGTCAATTAAACAACGGTTATTACAGGTCTACTTGAACTGGTTATTCCGTATTTGACATACAACTGACAAGCTAAGTTGAGCTTTGTGTATCTTCTAAACAGCAATTCCGTCATTATTAGTAAGGCCCTTAAAGTTTAAAACGGCTATTACGGCGCGAAAATTAACCAAAGAAAAGCATTCAGCTTCACCTATGTTGATTGCCAGACGTTTCGACACAGTTACATGTGCCGTGGTCGCGAGCTGACCCGAGGTATCTGTTTTAAACTCTTAATATAATGCCAGTGCGTGTTCCTTTATAAAATGATTTAAGTAGAAGTAGGTAACTTAACCCCAGCCCAACTTTTCCCGTCATGGGGGTCGTAAGAGGCGACCGAGGGAGCTCTCCAGAGGACGGGCAGCAGCGCTCTCTGTGAGTTAAACCACAACACCACCGCGATCGCCAACCCGCCTGCCAAGCGTGGCGATTACTGGCATTTCACCCCAAATGATGGATCTCATTGGGCTAGGCCCTCGTCCAGCAGTTGACGTTATGTAGCTGATGATGATGAGGTAAGTTTAACCTTGATGTCCAATGACATTTATATGAGCTCAGCCTTATGACGTTAGACCGTATTCGTGGCCGCCTGTACGTATTCAATAGAGATGCAATTACAAGGGTGAGATTATTGGAAGCATTTTAGCAGTGTCGATGCGACCCCGTTGGGGGTAATACCATGCCGGTATCCGGTATCAACATAAATCCGAAACTAAGTCCATGGCGCACTTGTGGCAACGAAATGAGGGTTTCAACGCTTTTATCTTCTAGCGCTTCAGCAAAGTGGACGACGTTAACGATTAGGTAATAATATATACAGGGTGAATCGGAAATACCCTTTTACACCGAAGTTTCTGTTTCTACTTAGTACATTTCACCAGATGTCAATGAACTCACTAGGGTTTATGGAAACAGTTGACTTCCGCTCAAAAGGGTGTTTTCGTACTACACAGTATTTGTATATATACTAGTGGATGCCCCGGGATTTCATTCGCGTGGCCTCTTTTAAAAAATACTACCACCAAATTTTAGAACTTCTACCCCCCTTTTCCTCCTTAGGAGACGAATTTTGAAAAATCCTTTTTTATGTCACGTAAAAGAACCCCTCTGCGAAATTTCAGCTTACTAGGGTCAAGGGTTTGGGTTGGCCGTTGATGAGTCAGTGATGAATGAAACAGTCATTATTTTGTTTTTTACTTTATATATATATACATACATAAATTAAGCTTAGTTAAATTCCGTGTGGTAAGACACCCCAGCCCAACTTATCCCCTCAAGGGGGTAGTAAGGGGTGAAGAGGTGAACGAGGGAACTCCCCAGAGGAGGGGCGGCATCGCTCTCTGTTAGATAAATCACAACACCACTGCAATCGCCAATCCGCCTGCCAATGCCTGACGATTTTATTGGTATTTTCATAATCGTCACGCATTATCATTGGGGGAGGCTCTTGTCCAGCAGTGGACGTCATAAGGCTGACGATGACGATAAAACCTTGGTACCTTTTAATCCTAATGTGGAGTAAGCAGAGGCATTTGTTAAGAGAACCTCAACCCTGCAAGGGTTTTTAACCTAAGGGAGTGGGAGTATTCCTTCTTCAAGGACTGTATACGTTTGGTATGTTTTTACATTTTCTCTTTTACTATATAGTAAATACAACACACAAGGGCACAAGCTTCTTGGTTGCCAGCATCCAATTATTTACGTAACACTCGAGTCAGCTCTGCTAATATCTGTTCCCTAACCCCGATTTAGAGTTCAATGTACCCGATATTTTCCACTTTACTCACTGTAAAGATTTTTGTGCAATAAACTGTACTTTTTATCCTACCTTTTTATGGGGTGAAATGCAGACTACTCTCTGTTTGCTTTGTTTCATTGTTGGTTAGCGGACATGAAGAGATATACAATTTGGGCCAAACTGAACTAGCATTCTGCGTGTTTTTGTGATTAGATCAGCTCCGTATAACTTGGAGTTGGCGTATACAAGTAAAGTCAACTAAGGAATGTTGTTTGCTTTGCTAAGCAGCAAAGTTTATTTTGTTCTAACTGACAAACTTTTTTTGGTGCTTGAAAATTTTAAAATTGCACAAAGGTAAAACCATATTATTATGTCTACTCGTACTATGTAGGTACAATGTACCAGTGAATTGTAGGGAGTTCTATTTTTTTAACTTACAATCACGATTCATACATATTTATCTCTTCAAATCATTGGTGTCTTTATTAACATTGATGTGAACCATGAATCGTAATGATATACGTACATATAGCTAATATCGATACGCCCGGGAATCGAACGAACAAATGACCAGACCACTAGACCCATGTCAATCATTTTTTAATGAATCGCGCACAGACGTTATAACTCAATATTGCCCACTCGTGACCACGACGGATGCAACTGCGTCGAAACGTCGAGTAAAATAACAAAGGTAAGCTCGAGATTGTATTTGATTATATTCGCGCCTTTATACCCGGTGAACAATATTGAATTACCACGTCAGTCATGTCTTTTTTTGTTGGCCTATTCCATGAACTAAAGACGAGATCATTAGGCCTATATCAAACGTGTTTTCTTGTGCATGTTTAGCCGACGCACGGTTGCAATGCATTGATTTAAAAGTATTTCTTTAAGTACATACTATACATAGTCTCTGGCAGCCATAATAGTTTAGAGTCAAATGATTCTGCGTGAAATATCCCAAGATATTATTAGTATACTCAGAATAGTCCACCGGCCGCACATAACAACGCTCCTTCGGGCAATCAATGTTCAATACCTAAGAGTACCTAAACAAATGGACGTGACCCTATTTGTAAAGACAATCACCCGCCTCTCAGTCGGGTCGATTTCAATTCAATTTGGCGCATCCGGCGACTCTGTCTTCGAATTCAATGATATGAAGATTTGTTTAAGCACCTATCTTATACAGAGACATAGAATTGAAGACTCGTAGAACGGTAAAACACATTTATATAAACATAATGAGAACTAGAAGAGGGAGACCAAAGAAGGTATGGATGGCTCGTGTGAAAAATGACATGTGCGTAAAAGGTTTAACTGCAGAGATGACGAAGGACAGAGATGAATGGCGAAAGGAAACGTGTTGCGCCGACCCCACCTAGTGTAGGATACGGGCAGGAAAATGAAATGAGGACGTTGCCTCATAATCTAGTAAGGGATGTATGTGAAGAGAGTAAGGGAATATCTTAGTCTTATTCATATTGGCTTCCGTAACTGAGTGTCAAATATTATTATTTACATACTTCACTATAAAATGCCACTTACCATTATTGATCCCCTTCTACACTGTTAAGTGTTCTGAAGCAGCGTCGTTTTCAGTAGTATAAGTACCTACAAGATTACGTTGTAAGTTACAATATGTCAGGAGAATTTCAAGGTCGTTTGTTCGATGTGGCCGTCAACGTTTCTGCTCCCCTAGCACGCCGCTCTAGAAAAGAAGTGACAGGACATAACGCGATGCGATTTGTTGGAACAAGCTGAATCGTGCGATGCGTGACATAACAGACGATCACAGTGCCCTTGTTCTTGACGCCCGTGCTATGCCTACAATGCTATGGGGGTCAATTGTAGAAAAAAAGTCACAATTTCCGCACCGATTTAATACATAAATATTAGATGTGATTTATCTTTCATAATCTCCTAAAACAATACTGACAGTTATCACGATATAAGTGTCATATTGATTGACAACTGTTATAAATAAATTACTTTAACATACGATCGATCAAACAGACGTGAGACAAAATCATGGGACTGTGTTTTTTTTACAGTTGCGAGCCCATATTCACGATGGAACATATTCATATAGAGTTAATTTGATACAGTAGAGATACTTTGTTTAATTCGGTATTTAAAATAAGTATATAATTCAGTTTACAAAAGGCTTCTATTCTTAAAGCTATCTGAGATTAACATTCTCAAAGCCATTTTTTTAAGTTCATTCTAAACTATCAAGCATTTTTTGTCTATGTACGTATCATTACTTACAACGCTTTATTTTTCAATTAAAGTGTATCCTACGTCATTTATCAGACTCTAAACTATCTGTTTACCAAATTTTCCGTAGTTTTGTTGTTTTGGTGTGAAATCTAGTTTCTTTGAGCGTTTATAATATTAATAATATGGATTAAATGTTTAAATACCTACCTAGTCTTTATACCTACATAGTTTATCCTTCTACTCAATGCACTACAGTGATTGATAACTGATGCATTTGGAACTTGGAGCTGCCAACTAGTTATTCTGTACTTACGGAACTAATAATGAAGTTGCAGAAAGCATTCAAGATAGACGATCTTACAAACAATAGATTACGGTGCAGTGATATATTTAATTGCTACGAAGTTGCTACGATTAATATCCGTAGTCGGTACTACGCCGTAGTTTTGCCGTAGTAAAATAAAGGTGTCTGCACACCACACTTTAGTGCTGGTTCGTGGGAAAACCTGGTGAGCTCGTGTTAAATTATCGACGTAAACCGGCGCCAGGGGCGTGTTGCTGAGTTTTGGGGTGTAGACAACTTTATGGTATTAGAGAATAGGAGGATATTAAAGATACAATTGGTTATTGGGCTATCATCATCATCATCAGCCCATACTTGTCCACTGCTGGACATATTGGGCAATGGCAGCCTTTAATTAAGAAAACACTTGCTTTGTTACACCTGTCACAAATTTATTGTTTTTGTGTATGTCTTGTTGGTTGTCCTAAATAAAGAAAATAGAATTGACTAGGCCCCATACTCCAAGAAAGAGAAATAATGTTAAAAAAGAAAGAGGCTAGATTGTTAAACATTCTTAAAAATGGGAAACGTATACACTATACACAATAACGTTATGAAAAGAAACAATCTAAAAGATTTTGAAATTATATTTGACTATATCTAAAAGCAACTCTAAAACCACTTTGAATTTTATTTTATTTATTCATGTTTGTATTCATTAAAACTATGAATAGACTAAATAACACCAGCACTTAGTTTGATTAGATTGTCACCAGAATGGCTTAATTTGCATATGAATAGATTAAAATGTTGATAATTGTCTGAACAGAGTGTTGCTGTCTTTCAACTCTGGTTCCTTTATCATATTTTCGAGTAACGGGTCGTTTGTTGCATACAGTTCCATCGTAGACCACATCGCTGATTGACCTCGGCAGAGTGGTGGTCAAACGCTTGTGTGTGTTTTATGTGCTGTATAATTTCAGTATAATTGGCATTTGATTTATTTATTTATTTATTAAAGAAAACAATAAGGCTTAAATATGCAATACAGTTAATACTTATTCAAAAACGTTTATCTTTTATACAGTCTTCCGTTTTAGTGAGGCTCTGTGCAAATTGTATGAAAGCAACTACCGGTTATCCGTAAATTATTGATCCGGGCG
>SJJU01035401.1:0-10919 GCA_012932125.1 Conopomorpha cramerella | reverse complement strand
ACATACACTTCACGCCTATCTCCCAGAGGGGTAGGCAGAGACTACAGATCTCCATTTGTCACGGTCCTGACATACCCCTTTCGCTTCATCTACATCCATACATCTTTTCATACATGACCTCCGGTTTCTAGTACTTTTCACGCCACCTTCCGCCAGGACATCACCAATCTGGTCGATGTATGTCCTTCTGGGGCGACCTCTACTCACCCGGCCCATTACATCACCCATATAAATCTCTTTCGTCAATCGACTTTCATCCATTCTTTCCATTTGCCCAAACCACCAAAGCATGCCCTTTTCAATCTTGGTTACTACGTAGAATACTCACCTACTAAAAAGTATATCCACTTCACACCTTTTATCCCCATAAGGGTAGGCAGAGACCAGTGGCGTGCACACCATATAGGCAAAAATACTCTGCCTGCCTTTGTATTTTGGCTACCCGACCTAATAATAGAGCTATCGCTAGATTATTTTTAGTTGTACTCACGACACAGGCTAACGAAAGTCCTGTGTTTTGTGGACGAGTAGTTAGGTAGTTTATACGTATATTTCGTAAAGACGAGTTACCTAAACATAGGTGTCAATCCTTGGGGATTACTGCCTACCTTGTCGTAAAAGCCAGTGCACGCCACTGGCAGAGACAATGCAGTATGATCCTAAACTAGGTAACACCAAGTTACTTTAGGCACCGAGCCCATTCACATCGCATCCCATATTCACAATACAATCTGTGAATTCATAGCAGATCATTTAATATTCCCATTTGAATGGCTTCGTCGGGGGCTTTGCGTCCAAGATGCATAGAAGGCGCCTGCAGTGAATGCCTGCGCCCGCCCTCCCGCCCGCCCGCCCAAGCACAATGCCACAATTGGCCACGTCGTCGTCGCTTCATGACATACTATCCTCCCCAATATGTATTCATTGAGCTCAATTTACGCTAGTCGTTTATGAATAACTAGCTGTACCGCGCGGCGTTACTCGCGTTTTTTCGTTCCCGTGGGAATTTGGGGTTTAAATATAGGCTATCGTCAGTGAAGTTCTAACAGTGCGTAAGAATTTTTTTGGCGGTTTTTACATTTTGATACCATTCGTCACGGTAACTCTTAATTAATATTTTTTCTCAAATAAAACGACTTTTATTTCTTCATTAAGGCGATTTTAAATACTTTTTCCAAATAATGTATACCTCTAATGTAGCTAACTAAAATACGAAGTTATTTTGCTCTCCAGTAAGGTAGACTTTTTTTTGACTTACGCATTGTTAGAACTTCACTGACGCATGTTACGCAGGAATAATGTATCTTTCCACAAGTGAAAGATTTTTTCAAATCTGTCCAGTACTTTCTCAACTTATTCAATTCAAACAAACAAAAAAAATCAAACCTTTCCTCTTTATAATATCGGTATAGACTAGCTATACCGCGCGGTGTTACTCACGTTTCCGTACTTACGTTCCTGTGGGAATTTAGGGATATAGCATATATCACCCGGATATATTGTAGCTTCGCAACGGTGAAGGAATTTAAAAAATCGGTTTCATGTCGGTACCTATTCGATGCGAACAAACAAACAAACAATAATATATTACCTCTATGCAATATTAGTATAGGCGGGATTATTCAGAGATTCGTAAGGATATCAGATCATTGGTTATGCCAAATGGCGTTTGGCCTGCTCAGGATTGTCTACCGCTAAACGAATTATGTTCATGATAATTTATACGTGATATTATGTATATTGTGTTATGGGTTATTGCTTTGCGTGACCTCGTGTTCAATGTTTTAATTACTGATGTATTATCTGAGTGTACCTGCGTAGCAGCTGTTGTTTGGGGAATTGTAATTATCTGTCTACGTTTTAGGTATCTATGTTATTATGGCGTTTCGATAATTAGGTACTTGGTAAATACTTACATATCTGTGTCCTTTAATGACGTAGGGCGCTTGCGGTTAGGGGAATGGTTTTCACGCTAAGAAAGAAGTTAAGATTTTTTTTAATCACTACGAACAAGCGTTTGACCACCATCCTGCCTGATGTTAAGCAGCGATGTGGTCTACGATGGAGCACACAGATAACCCTTTTTTAGACGTACTGCCAATCCATCTACCCTCATTAACGCACTTCGTGTACAATATAGAAACACATTTTGGATGCTGTTGGGACAGCCTAGGTACTGTAGTGAATTGTCTATGTTTACGACGGCTCGCACTAATGGTTTCCATGCTATTATTAGAAAGAAAATAGCTTTTATTATGTGTAGAGTCTGCAATAGTGACAACGGTATACTGAACGTTCTGGGCGACAGACTCGCCAGTTCGAATTGGAGGCACTGAGGTCGCACACTGCAATTATGTTATCACTTATTTTAAGTTGTATACTGCGTGTCAAAGGTCCCCGGGCAATGGTCTTAGAAACATTGTTGGGTTCTTCAATCTGAACAACTTTTACTATTGTGACAATGCGGGAAAACGCATTAATTGTTTTCATCTTCATACAAAATAGACAAATTTTTGCCTCGGGAGATAATATTTTGTATGGAGATGAAAAAAAAAATATTTCTTGGCATTGTCGCCATAGTAAAAGTTGTTCACATCGACGAGCCCAACAACGTTTCTAAGACCATTGCTAGAGGTCCTTTTACACTCTGTATTGCAGTGATTGTGTACTATTTCTTCCTACTGACCATCTTCACCACTGTGCATCAGAAATAAAATTTCTCATTCTGTTTAATCAATTCCAGCAAGACTAACGAACATCACTTCATTTCTATACAATAGAGATAGCACTATAATTTTGGAATTATTTTGATGAACAAATTTGTTCCCATTCACCGAGCAGTTTTGATATACTGCAAAGTGCTTTTCTTCCAGGTTGCGTTAGAATGAAATGTGAAAATAAGCACATATAAACCCTGTCGAATGCAAAAATAATTTTCAAAATCGGTTCATAAACTACGAAGTTATCCGCGAACAAACATAAAAAAGCATATATACGGTCGAATTGAAAACCTCCCCTCCTTTTTTTTGAAGTCGGTTAAAAAATTCGCACAGCTATGTATCCACTGCATTTCGTCAACTATTTTTTTATTAGAGCCGAACCAACTTTCTAATACAGGGCCTAGCCCATTTTTAGGAAGAAGTGTGAAAATAACCGAATACCTTTTTACCATTGTTATCGAAGTGCCTACTTCAATAGCGGTCTTGGCCCCAGCACTGCAATCCTTGTAGTCATGTGTATTGCTCTCACTCCTAGTTATGTGAGGTGAAAGAGATAGACATATCTCTACGTTCCGACCAATTCAAGGTTCATTCCTTTCAACAGCGCTCAGAATGGGTATCACCATCATCTGCAATGTGGTTCAAGCTGGCTGGACAAATCTTAAAAATGGGTCACATGCAGGTCAATAGGCCACTACATATGTGACGGCTAAATATCCTTACTTCAGAATTTGTGACGCTACAGAGACTTAGGAAAAATGTATGTACTTACACAGGTGTAGGTACATACAATTTTTTTACCTGGGGGAATCCTCATGGACACCCTGCCGCCATGGGGACAGCGAACGTGATAGTGTCGGACTCTTACCGACTTCTTTGCGCCAGGACCCGCCCAAGCGATCTGTCCTTTACCCGGACTTCGTCTCGGGACAGACGGTGGCGTGTCTGCCCCAGCGACCTCCATCGCCGACGGTGGTTACCAGACCATAGGGTAACCGCCGCCCTTCTCGGGGCCGTACAAGCAGGTGCCGAGGACCCCACTCCGACACCCAACACTCAACTCCCGCAACCCACCCGCCATCATACAAATCCAAGGTGACACGTCGCGACGAGCCAATAAAACAACAAATATTTTGACATAATAATTGTATTTGATCATATACATAATGTATGTATAATTTGCGACACCGCCGTGTCCCCGGCCGGGGCAGCGGTAACAAAACCCGCAATGTATAGCGAACAGTAATTGCACTAATATATTATGCTACAGCGGCGTTCACATTGACGCATTTCATTCGATTTACAATACAATAGACAGTAAAATCGGTTATGTACGATCAGATGCGCAAAATTTTACAGAAAAAAAAATAAAACAACGTATTAAAGTACAGGTTGATTGACAGGAGCTGGCACGTTCACAGAACTGACAGTAATGGGCAATTTTCTTTGACGTTCTTCTGACAGATTTAGGAGCTAAGAACTGTCATAACTGTCAAACTTTGTTTAGAAAGTATGACAGTAATGACAGGTCTAAGCCCGAAAATCTGTCAGAGAAACGTCATAGAAAATTCCCCAATCAATGTTACTTTAAGCCATAAGGTTTAGTGAAAAAGTGGCTGTCATCGGAATATGAAAACAATCACTCCGTATTTGCATGCAGTGATACGTCACGCCGCTCGTTTATTAACAGACACTGCGCAAGCGCATCGTGTTAAGATATCAGCTCTTATTAATCGACATGTATGGAAAGGTTGATTGTTATACAAGTAATCTCGCTGGTATACAATAAATGCATTAGAATAAGTAAATTGTACAACGATTTATTACGAAACGATTTATCCACGACCAAGTTACGTATTAAATTAATATTATAAATGTGAAATTTCGCATGAATTTTTCAGGCAAAAAAAACAATGCTGAACGGAATACAAGAATATAATACATTTTATATTTTATTTTATATTATTCCGAATAAACAAAAGGAACGGGGAAAATATCAATTTTAAATTTAATTCTAGACAATTAAAATATGAAAATATTTTACCTGATAACATATTTTCAAACGCATCATGTGTAACATGGCCTTACATTCGGTTTTAATAACTTACGGATAACGGTTCGTTACTTTCACGCAATGTTGACAGATTCGTTATTAGAAAAATACATTATTGGCTGTTAACTACAAAATACATTTTACCTCCGGCTATTATGGTGTTTGACATTATTACAAAACTATACTAATATAAAGCTGAAGACTATGTTTGTTTGAGCGCGCTAATCTCAGGAACTACTGTTTCGAATTATAAAAATTATTTGTGTTGAATAGACCGTTTATCGAGGGAGGCTTTAGGCTATATAACATGTTAGGGGCGAAGAAGTAATGTGAAAAAAAACGGGGAAAATTATTCATCTTTGAGGACTTTCGTTGCGTGCGCTGCGAAAACGGTTCAAGATACCAAAAATATATGTATGAAATAATAATATATATTGCCAAAAAAACGTTTGCCGCGTCAGCTTGTGTAATATATCTGTGAACAGTCTGCAGTGTTGTATTCCTGAAATTGGTCACGTTATTTCAGCGTTTTGTATACTATTTTGACAGTCTACAGATTTTTTTAAAACACAATGAACAAGTGTTTGACCACCATCCTGCCTGATGTTAAGCAGCGATATGGTCTACGATGGAGCACACTTGTTCATTAGGTAACTATTCACCCCAGTGACTTGAAGAACTTCAGACTTGTACTACGCAAGAAACACAGACTCCGGCAACGTGACGGAATTTACTTTTACTTAAACGAAATTAGTTAACAAGCACTACGATGAAGCACACTTGTTCACCTTTGTAGTAATATTATACAGCATAATAGTTAGTGGTCAAGTAATTGTGAACGGTCTGTATTTGCGACAAAAGTAAGGACCCGTTACCCGCCAAGTACCAGTAGTGCAATTCTCGTATTTTCGTCGATACTAAATAAGTCTCAACTTAGTACAAACTCTCTTGTTACTATCGTTCTCGTGTTATTATCGAATTTCAATAGCACGTCAAACGGTTCGGAATCGTCAAAGCGTATTCTCGTAAACAAACAAAACTAAAATTACTCTTCTCAAACAAACGGTATTCTGGTAATTTTTGAACTCGACTAGACTCGAGCGTAAGCTAAACCAAAACGTAATCGTGATCGAGCAAAAATACGAGAATTGCACCACAGGCAGGTTAGAGATACACAGTTTCATATTCTATCGTTAACAATGTGAAACAAAATATCGTGTGACAAATTATTTTACAATAAAGCAAAGAACATTTAAAAATCAGTCTTCACGTTTGATAAGAATCATACGTAACATAATGACATGTACATGGCAGTAAACACAAATTGAGCACCTAAACGTACTATTGGTTATCTTACACAATGAATAAAACATGGATAATGCAATTATACAACACAATTCTATGGAATTTTTACACTTACTGCGGTATTCATAAAACAAATTAAATTGTTAGGTATTTAGTTGAATTAGAACACTTTATGTATTTAGTGTACAATTAAGAACCACCGCAGACTACAGATTTTCGTCTCCCGATAAATAGGGAATTTTCAAACTACAAAAATTTCTTACCTAGATGTCGCTAGTACAGGGTGACTTCTGGCAGTTATATTTTAGAACGTTTTTTTTTATTATTTGGGTAGGATATTTAAACTTCCGACACTTTTATTACATGTGCACAAACAATAAAAAAAAATACTGTCACCTTCAACACTGACTGCTTGAAGTTTGTAATTTCAGTCGACAATTATCCTCCTTAATACATCTAGCGCCATCTGTTGTAACTAAGAGAAACATGGCTCCCGAAAATTCCACATTTACTCGGGCGCATAGTGAAGATTTAGTTTCTCAACGATTAAAAGTCTAGTGTCTGCGGGGGCCCTAAGAGTGCAGTAGCACTTCTACCTTTATGAATACTACAGTTAGGTAAGGCTATAAAATTACACTTTTCAAATAAAATGTAATATTTATCCAAGAGTAATTATATAAGTAAATACAGTTAAGTGACTAAATAAAAAAAAACAAAGGAATGCAAGAATTACAAAATAACATTACACTTTGTCTTTTATTGCATAACGTATGCTCGGTGAACGATAACGGTTTTAACGATGCGTAGGATAAAGCCTGTGGTAGCGAGTAACGAGCCGTTATCCGTTACCCGTTATACATCTACTTAAGACACGCACAAGTATAGTAGTAAGTAGGTATATCAACGTTTATTAAAATTTTTTACTATAACTTTCATTTTAACAATTCATTTAGGCTACGTATGAATGGTTCCTTTTTGTTACAATCTAATTTATTGGCAGTAAGTAAGATATATGTTTGTATATTATGGATATAAGCGAGTTATTCATGTTTTTTTTTTTTTTTAATTGGACACACACTAAAATATTACCGCATTGTTAAAACCTCTCATTATTAAGCTCCTAAGTAATATTTGCCGTGTTAATGGAACATATTTGACTCCGTTGTATACAGGATGCGGAAATACCATTGTTTGCTGAAGTCCACTGTCTCTGTATAGTATTTTTTTTTAATACGACGAGCCATTTTGAAAGTTCACATTCAATTTTGTACTCTCCTGCAATCATGTTAGAGTATATTTTACGAGATCTTTAATTGTTTGTATTCAATTTTCAGTTTAAATTACATAGAAATAAAGTATTATATTGTAGGTACGATATATATATATAAAAGATCTGTTAAATTTGTCCGTCGAATAAAAAAAAATAGACAAGACCTACTACTGAGTGCATTTTACTTGGTGTCAATGCACCGGAACGAAAAAGAAATTCGACCTCTTCATACAAAAAAAAAACAATTAGTTGATCGTATTTGTTTGTATGGGGTGATGAATTCTTTTTTTTATTTAGGTTTACATTGACATCTGCCGATATTTAGGGTCTACGGAAACAGTAAACTTCGACTTTAAAGGGCATTTTCGATTAGCCCTGTATATTTCATATTTAAGATTACTTCGACGAGTGTTTACGCCAATATCAGCATTTAAGGGAGCACGAATACGTTCACTGTAACATTGCAAACATTAACTCAGAACCCGACGCATTATCGCATAGTTAGAATAAAAATGACCCAATATGAAACATGCTGTATTGTAATTTAAGTTTTGTATCTTTTATGTTAAGGTTCAATTTCATAAAATGATATATTTCGACGACCGGCATGTACTAGTGGTCAGGACATCGGCCTCTAGGACAACGGACGCGGGTGCGATTCCCGCCACGGACATAATGATTTAGTGATGAGCTGAGGCATTTGTTGTGTGCGTCTGGGTGTTTTATTTATCTATGTATGTATTTAAAAGTATTTATGTAATTGTATCAATCTCTGGCACCCATAGTACAGGGTATCCTAGTTTGGGGTCAGGTGACCGTGTGTAAAAATGTCCCGGCTATATTTATTTATTTATTTATATATTTGTCTTTGTATCACTTTTGTTCTAACTGTGCGAATATATATGAAAATACTGACGGGCCGAATGAAATGTAATCTACGTTTAAAAAAGAAAGCTCCTTTCAACTTATAAATAGTTAGATATGCGTACAGTTATAGTAGTTTTACAGTAGAATAATACGTATAAGGATTGTTGTATAAAACGAGTGGAAAACCTAAGAATAAGTAAAAAAAAAACACATAATAACTAAGTACCTAAAAGTACTGGGCAAGAGTAGAATAACTATTGTAAACAGTTTCCAATTAGAGCGACATCTTTATAAGTAATTTTAATACATCGAAAATCTTGCATCGCTCCCGAAGGGACAAAGTCGCGATCCTTCCGATATTTTTATGCCTAACTAACTATAAATGGGCGAAGTCGCAACCAGCTCCAATGTACATTGAAAACAGGTGACCCATATTTTGTAAAATGTAAAGAATCTTCTCGTCCCCACGGGGCTAAAATCTGTCGCAAGCAAGGCATCTGCCGAGGTCCCATTGTACAATCGCAATGGATCCCCCCCAAGGCTGCCCGTATACCTGCCCGCATTACTGACTACAAAACACAATTACAGTTACCATATTGAAATGGTAGGATGAGAAATTATCTTAATATTTTACCAAATTACAAATAGCTTTTATTAGTCACTTTTTTATAGGTAATTTAAAAATGTTTTATGACTTGACAGCACTGTCTCTTATGAAACATCCGAGGAATCAGATAATATTCACATGGTTGTCAAACACTTGTTCAATGTGTTAAAAAAATATTGATGGTATTGAATGTGATTGTCAGTAATACTGCGCGTGTACGAACACCCTAACACCGTTACACATTCTACCTAAACGCGATATGTCATGTAATCACGATTAACTATACAAAGCAAGCGAGTGTTTATTTCAACGTTTCACTAGCGGCTAGTAAAGGCTACAAATCATCAAATTATACTAGAATATGGGTGACGAATAAAGTTTTGTACCTACATGAATGAAATCACTAAATTGGTACTTATTTTATAATTGATTGCTTTTTAAAAAATATTTCATTTGTTCGAATTACTCGTTGCTGTATTCGTACACCCATATTGTGGTAATTTGAATCGACAAAATACAAAAGAAAGCTAAAACATTACCTACGTATTATTCACATTTCGTTACAGTCTGTTAGTGAGCGATAAAAAACTTAAGTTTAAAAAATAATTGTTCGCTGTTAACGTTCGCTCTCAAAACGATCACCCCACGTTTGAATAAGTCGATAATTAACACGAACGATAGTCGTTCTACTGTACTTGAATTAGGGTTCAAATTAAGTTTTATACTGTAGAGCCAATGCTGTTCGTATTGCACTTATAGTGGGACTAGTGGACTCGACAGACGTTGTCCTGTCTGAACTATTAATATGAATATAAAATTAGTATAACCTCCAGGGTTCAGGCCTGTGCCCAGCAGAGTGGATGTCACGAAATATAAACTATCCTATCTCTCAAATTTGACAAAATTACATATAAATGCCAACTTTTGTGAATATCGGTAGCCTTGGTGAAGAGTTCATTGGGAACAAACATCATGACACTGAATTTTTATATATTAATATTAGGACAACAAGACTCCAACGGATCGTTTGTTTTTCGACAAAGTCCACCAATAACATACTACGTCACAAAAACGGATAGGTATTCGTTGCATGACTGTACTAACTCTAGAGACCAACTTTGCCAATGTAGTGTATCATTTTGCTAGCATCGTTAACAACAAATCAACATAATTCTGTCAATCGGGATAATATAATATTTGTCGACCATTTTTAAAATCCTACTTACATAAAAAAATGACGTCCTATATTTATAAAACAGCTATTTACAGTTAAGTGAGCTACACACACAAATTGCCACAATTTCACACAACATTCAGCCAACATTTATTGATCGTCTACGGCCGCCATTACATTGCAATTACATTAATTAATTAATAGAATGATCATTCATACATTTACTCTCTACTTAACATTATACATATTGTTATGTATGTAACACTCGATATGAAAAATAAACTCCTAAATACAGCTGAGATAACTATATTAATTTATACATTACATATTTATAATAATATGAACTGTGCTGCCATAGATTAAATACATGGATTAGTACAATTTAGACGCGACAATTCCGCATCTAATATCTAGATTATACGTTACAATTATATGGGCAAATCAATTGTCTTAGCCTTTATTTGATCGTTATTTTTTTTTTCAATAACAAGATGGCCGTTAAATACTTTTTTTTTTCAGATAAATGCATCTAATTCTCAACCGTTTAGCCTAAACTTTATTGGACTCGCAATATTTTGTGAGACTGTTCTAATTGGAAAATAGCGTGAACAGCTGATTAGTTATATAGTTAGTTAATAGGCATTATTATTATATAGTATACGCATACTATTACGATAATATAGTATAGTTATATACCTCTTCGACTCACAATCATGTATTTTTACGTCCCTACACAAGTATCGACGTGACCTTCAGCTAACGTGCTACGGTTCGTGACTTTTTACGCCCAATTCAAGAACTGTAATAATGTGTAGAAATCCTGAACCGCGGTAAGCGTTTACGTCCATTGAACTGACTTTTCGACAGTTGTTTGCTTCTAGTGCTGTCATTAATGTCAGAATTAGGCGCCAAATCGGATCAAA
>SJJU01035390.1:0-12392 GCA_012932125.1 Conopomorpha cramerella | reverse complement strand
AAAGTGTCTAGGGATCAAGTACATTTTAGAAGATTGCAATCAAGAATATATTTTACAAAAACTGAATTAATTCATAATTTATTCAAAATGTGGCGATAAGTCATTGATACAGGCATGGGGAATTAGGTAAGAGACCCATCCAGAAGATTAGATTTGACTTAGATAAATTAGATTTTTTTTAGAGCTAAGAATGTTCTTTATCCCTAGACTCGTTTGATGTAAATAAAAATAAAAAAAATAAATTCACTTCACGCCTTTTAACCCCAAAGCGGGGTAGGCAGAGGCACTTGCTAAAGCCCACAGTTCACCAAGCGTATTTAACCCAACGTGACAGGGGGTGAGTCTATCGCCGTTATAGGGTTCACCCACCTTATGGTGTACGGGTTTCTTCACGATGTTGTCATTCAGCGTACGAGCGTTGCATTGCGTACATAGACTCTGGAAAAGGGTCCCATTGGTACACGTTCAGTAGTCGGACTCGAACCCGCGACCTCCCGATCACAAGTCAAGTATCCGACCAACTGGGCCACAGACGCTCCTTTTTGATGTGTATATGGATATTTAGGCTAACTTCGACCAATCTCACTAAGAATTATGTACACTTGTAATAAGAGTATTTCACAAGCCACGAAACATCAACGAAACTTTTACCTATCAAAAAGGGTAAACACCGAACCAAGCCCTCGAGATTCATTTAATCCAGAGGATGGCGGCTTAATATCCTGCTTTACGAAGTATAAACACGTTTATACAGCTCTGTACTTATTTCGCTCCGAACGTGATTTTCGAATTGAAAATATTTCAAAGTAAGAATACAATTTCCTGTTTTGGAAATTCCACGTGTTTTCCTAAGCGGCGCAGCGCCATATAGCGGTGTTATTTGCCCGACTCTATTGTTGAAGTTTTATGTTCACCTGGAATTATTTCCAGCTGTGAATCGAGCTCAAGCGTGTTGCTCATGACAGGCTCTTTGTAAGCCAGTGCTGCTCTGTAAAATGAAACTGGAATGCTATAGATGTGCTTAAATAGGTATCGGCAATAAGATGGGTGTTTTGTCCGATTATTTCTGAGAAATCTTTTTCGTAGCCTCATCAGTACTTGCAGTTATGGAAATTCTCTTCGTGTATATCTATACTCTATACCAATATTATGTATCTGAATATTTGTTAAATTGCAAGGGGTCTCGGGATCTACTGAACCGGTTTTAAAAATTCTTTCACCAATAGAAAGCCACATTTTTGCTGAGTGTCATACATAGGTTATATAAAAAACCGAAAAATAAAAAGGATTTTACGTAGTAGTCCGTTTTGCAAAGTGAATCGGAGAAAAAACGGTCGAATGAAAGTGTTTATTACGAACGCTGCCTTAACTATGAAAGATATATTTTTGAGTCCTAGAGACAAGATGTGGACCTTGAAAATGCCTACAAAAAACTCAACTACAGCATATGTCTAACTTTTATTTTCATCATAATCATCATCATCAGCCCCCCTTTTATTTTTAAGTTACAAAAATTAGTTTTTTTTTAAATATTAGTATAGATATACACAACATAAAAGAAAATCGCCTCTCGCTGTCTGTCCCCATGTATGCTCAGATCTTTAAAACTACGCAATGGCTTTCTTTATTAGATATATTCTTGGTGAAGGTTTATAAGACTGATTTATAACAGCGAAACATCTGTTAATAATGTACATTGCAAAACAACGTTGGCCGGGTCGGCTAGTTTCTATACAGATAAACTTTTGTAGATATATGTATATGGAACCTTGCGCAAAACATCGTTTCGTCGAAAAGATTTTTTATATATTTTAATGCTTCACGTTTCGTGAGTTTGCTAATCTCTGGCATACAGCAACGTTTGACCACCATCCTGCCTTATGTTAAGCAGCGATGTGGTCTACGATGAAGCACGCCTTTTCAGTAGGTACCTATTCACCCGCGACTTGAAGGCCTTCCGACTGTACTGCGCAGGAAACACAGTCTCCGGCAAGTCGTTCCACATCCTGGCGGTTCGCACTATGAAAGTGGACGCAAACCGTTTGGTTCGCGTAAATGGCAAATCCACCTGGTATGGATGACATTTTGCCGTTCTGCTGGTTGTCCTATTGTAAAAACGCGATGAGGTTATTAGGTTATGCAACTCCTTAGCACACTCTCCGAAACCTCCTCACCTATGACGATAAACACATGAAATCTCTTAACGACTGAAGATGCAACGAGGACCGGACTCGAATTCTCCGTAATGTGGTCGTAATGCCCTACAAGAGGCAGAAGGAAGGAAGGACCACGTCATGGCCACGTCAACAAAATCAGCACTAAAATATCAAAATTTGCATATGCTCTTAGAGAATAAAAAAAGAAACATTAACAACATACTGTGCATATGCATACGCATGGTTTAGTTATGTGATTATTTTATGGGGAAATATCGTCAATATTTATTCTTCAAAAAAATAATAATCAGTATTTTAACAAACATAGATCAAACTGAAAGCTGTAAACCTTATTTAAAAAAATATAATATTCTCACACTACCGTCTATCTATATAATCGAAATATGTAAATTTGTTCGAAATAACCAATCGTTGTATTAAAATCGCCAAGATATACCCATAACGTATGATATTCGCAATAAAAATTAACGTTTGCTACCAACACTAACTAATCTATTTTTACACTCAGGCAGTCCTTACGTAATGTCCGTAAAAATATATAACAAATTGCGTACAAAAATAAAAATAAAATCCAACTACACACGGTTTGTAAACTTTATCATCATCAACATATTAATATATGGTCATCTATAATGTTAATACTAACCAATTTTAATACTTATCTACAATTTTAACACATACCTTTTAATATATTTTTGTCTAAACCTATATTTTGTTATTATTTACTTTTATATCGCAATGGTCGTGATTGGGGTCTAGATATGGGTGGTTTAATCATCAAATGCCTTTTATATGCTGACGATCAAGTTCTTCTTGCACCGTCGGCGTATGAATTGCAGCAGATGATTAATTGTATGAATGAGTCATTGAAAAGGAAAGGAATGAAAGTGAATGCTAGCAAGACCAAAGTAATGGTAGTCGAAAATAATGAAAGGACAGTTTGTGAGTGCATGATTGACGGTGAGAAAGTTGAACAAGTGGATGAGTTTGTATATTTGGGATCTCTATTTACAAGTGATGGAAAGTTTGACAAAGATATTGAAAGAAGAGTGAGTGCGGGTAATAAGGTTAACGGTGCCCTTCGCAGTGTTATGGAGAGCCAATTCATGTCGAAAAAGGCAAGATTGGCTGTCCATGACGCTGTACTGGCACCTACCTTAATGTACGGGAGTGAAAGTTGGGTATGGCAGAAGAAGCATAAAAGTAAAGTCAATGCCGTAGAAATGCGGTCATTGCGGAGCATGAAAGGCGTGACATTGAATGACAGGATAAGGAATAGTGTGATAAGGAGAAAGTTGCGGTTTGAAGGAAGACGTAGTGACCAAGATTGAAAAGGGCATGCTTCGGTGGTTTGGGCATATGGAGAGAATGGATGAAAGTCGATTGACGAAAGAGATTTATATGGGTGATGTAATGGGCCGGGTGAGTAGAGGTCGCCCCAGAAGGACATATAAAGACCAGATTGGTGATGTCCTGACCGAAGGTGGCGTGAAAAGTACTCGAAACCGGAGGTCATGTATGAAAAGATGTATGAATGTAGATGAAGCGAAAGGGGTATGTCAGGATCGTGACAAATGGAGATCTGTAGTCTCTGCCTACCCCTCTGGGAGACAGGCGTGAAGTGTATGTATGTATGTATATCGCAATGGTCCTACCTGTAATCAGCTTAAAGTTTTGCATATAAAAAAGTTACTACGCGCTGAATGAGTACATTAATGATAAATTTTAAAATGTTAACAAATACATAGTATATTCAAGTATATTTCGTCCCATAATCATTAAGACAGTTTATAAGAAAATATTATGTTCCTGTTCCACTAAAGACTGTTGATTTTGTTGACTGTTGAATAGTTTATTTAAGTTATAAATAGATTTAAGTTGTAATAAGTTAACGCTCTCCGAACTGTGCGGTGCCCTAACAGGGCCCATGGTCACCATGATCATCACATACGAGTACATACTTCAAATCATAAATGTACACATGAAAGCACAATAAATGAATATGAATATGAGTTGGCAACAAAACAGGGATGGATGAACATCATATGTATGGAGTCAAGAAAACGTTATGAGCACGTCTCCAGAGAATGGTAGTATGGCCGTACGCCTAGAAGCAGGTAAGACGTCTATAATGGTGGCAAGGTTGTCCCAGATTATGTCAGTTCACGTACGAGATTCATGTTTTTAATTTATGAATGCTGATGATAGTGCTGTAGTAGGTTTATGATTGCAGTGCTCTTACAGGACTCATGTTAATTTTAAGCTACCTAGCTAACCTATTGTACCACATGAAGCAATAAATAAATATGATCATGAGATAAGAATGTATCCTAAACCTATAAACTTAAATACATATATTGAATAAAGCGCCTTATCCACCTTTAGTGAAATATAGAAATAATATTCTAGACGAAAATATGTACTATATATATTTTCGTATCGCATAAGAGTGTATTCGTGAACAGTGCAGAGTTCTGTTGTGGTATCCCAGAAGCCTCAATAATATTAGTAGTATTACTAGTATTACTCAATAATATTAGTTGTTTAGCGTGCCTTTAGATATCTTATAGACTAACACCACAGCGTTGCTGTCGACTTCGTCTGTCGAAGTTGGTGCTTGTTGCGAAACCGTTTGTCGAAGTTGCCGACAGCTATACTAGATCATCACAGAACAAGAGACAGCAAGTATCATACTGAATTTCGATGAGAAAACACTATTTGCATTGATGCTTTTAGTCCGTCGACGCAATCATACTAGTACAACCCATGATAGATTTTTAAGTACAAGGGGGAGGTACTATGATCTAGTATTTCCAAATGCAGTCATCTTTCTTTGTTTTTTCTTTATAATTTGATTAGCTTTCCGCCCGCGTCTTCGCCTGCGTAAACTTTATATTTTGTTATATTGCGGTATAAAGGACAACTATAAGAAAAATTATCATTCCTACGGAAAAATTTAAGTTTCCTCGGGAATATCTAATTTTTTTCCGGGATAAAAAGTACCTTATTATTTAATCCGGTCTTCTAACTTTACGTATGCAAAATTTCAAAGCAATCGGTTCAGTAGTTACGGCATGAAAGCGGAACAAACAAACAAACTCACTGTCCAATTTATAATATTAGTAAGGATAGTAAGGATTGGATTAATGTGTCAATATCGTTGACAAACATGGTAAGCTCGATAGGCTCGGTAGCAAAGTACTGCTCGTCATCTATAATGTTAATACTAACCTATTTTAATACTTATCTACAATTTTAACACATACCTGTTAATATATTTTTGTCTAAACCTATATTTCGTTATTATTTTATATCGCAATGCTTCTATTAATAATGTTAAAGTGTGTGTAAATAAATAAATAGAAAAAAATCTATCATTAAATGCAATCTCTATTCTCTATGTATATAAAATGTAAAAAATATAGAGTTATATCTATATTTTATTTTAAATTTTAATCAACATTCTCCATAACAAACGTGTTTCAAAATTGTTAATATTAAGCAGAAATACAACCCCGCATGCGCTCAATATTTGTTATAATTCTTAGTAATTATTTTTGTATCTCTCATCTTTCTTATGTTGTATTTTACAATCGGTTTAGTTTTAATAGTATTTTAACTGGAGATGAAGGCGTCGTTTGAATAGAAAGGACATGCTCAACCAATTAAGAAGTTTGTAGAGTTCTTTCAGTGACTCGTCGTTCGATTTTTTTTTCCATAAAAGTTTCATAATTATCAAGGAAAAATTGTTGACGAAATACACACAGAGCGACTTAAAAACATTTAAGGTTACGTTTATTTCTCAGTCGCAGTTTATTCTTCAGTACCAAAAGTTAAGGGTACCGGAAGATTTATTTTTTTATTTCCTGACCCGTGTAATTGTTCTTGTTGTGTCTCGATTTAATAATTAATTTTGAATGAAATATTCTTACAAATTGGAAACAAACATTTCAAACTGGCGTACTTTAAATGGACATCAATTATGCATCGCAGGAGGAACATTTTTAATTGTACTGATTGGAAGAATGTTTAGATTTGTAAAATATCGTATTTAATACTACAGATAGGTAAACAATTTAACAGAGAGCCTTGAATGCAAGGAAGGGAGCAAGAAGAGCCGACAAGAACAATGACAGCTATACGGAAAAAAAAACTACACTTCACGCCTTTAATCCCAAAGAGGGGTAGGCAGAGGCACTTGCTAAAGCAAGTACTCACGGTTCACCGAGCGTATTTAACCCAACGTGACAGGGGGTGAGCCGGAAAAACATCTAAGTATCCATATCTCATTATATTATGTGGTGACGGCGAATAGAATCACATGTTTCACCACCCCAGCCCAAGTTTCCCGTCGTGGGTCGATCGTAAGTAGCGACCGAGGGATTGCCAACCCACATGCCAAGCGTGGAAATTATTAGAATTTCCACCAAATTATCATGAAATGCGCGGACGTCGAAAGAAGAAGTCTAAGAAGCCTAGAATTCGGAGGCCACAACGGATAAGGTACATTCCGGTTACCCGCGTGGCAGTTCATTATATAAAATCGTTGTAAAAAATACAAACAAAAAATATGTATCGGTTCAAAGTTCAAATGTATACTATACAGGATAATTCGTAAATACTATTTTGATTGGAAGTTTCCTGTTTTTGTAGACTGTACTGAGTGCATTTCAACTGCCGACAATGTACCGAATTAAAAAAATAATTCGACCTTCCTTGTTTTTCCCATTTGTTTTTTGTTTCCAGGCATGGACCTCGGCTGAAATAGAATTAGTTAGGTCTATAGAAACAGTAGACTTCCGCTTAGAAGGTTATTTCCGTATCACATTTCAAAACTAATGGGGTATATTATTCTGATTATATAAGTTCTAGTGAAACGGGATTACTATGGATGTTCCCACTGGCTTTGCTTATTTACCTCTAATGCGTCGGGTTCGCATTTTGAGTAAAACGTTCCGTAAACCGTAGCTAATGGAAACCTATTGCCTCTGCTTAACCAGGTGTGACTTCCCATCATGTAAAGAAAGAAAGAAAAAATATTTATTCACGCCGCACACGCGGCAAAAATAAAAAAAAATACAAAATGAAAAAAATAACAAAGACACAAACATTATGCCCAATTTAAAAAACTAAACTAAATGATTGCGGCGATGAAAGGGCAGATGGCTGAGCATGTTGCCGTGGCTTACACCTCGACGCTGATTATCAGCCAGTGCCTGCACTGGTGTGACGCACGACCAGTCCAGCAGTGCCAGCATCAGACACAATTATACGTTACTAGCAAACCCGGCGGACTCCGTTTCGCCACCAGATGTGTTCGTTTCGTTTACCCGCTTTTCTGTTGAATTTTTCCTGAATTTGCTTTGCTATAAACCTCACGGAGCTCGAGACCTTTCCAACGAATGCAAAACCGTGGAAATCGGTAACCCGACTTATTTTTAAATAGTAGATAAAATTAACATCAGGTAGGATGGTGGTCAAACGCTTGTTCATAGTGATTAAAAAAAAAAAAAAATACGTACATATAATACACTAATATACTACATAGATGACCACTGAAGTCAATGAACACAATGTGCAGTAGTTGCTAACAAAGTGCTGGATTGGGATGAGGAATTCTTCTGCCGCTCCAGAAGGAAACCTTTAAGCTTACGCGATAATAATGTAGCAAAAATCTGCTATGTTCAACAAATGTGTCAAAAATATTATGTTAAATAAGAAAGATTTCGTCATTGGTTTGTATTGGAGACTCTTTTTGCAGATATTTTTATAATTTATGTGAATTATGCAATAATACTAGCACCTTAAAATATTTGAATAGAAACAATTAATATACAAAAATATGTAAACTGTCTACGCCAACTACGCAGAGCTACGAAGACCGGTGTAGATATCTACGTCGTAGTCGACCTGCGAAATCTACGTCGTAGCTCCTGGCACCTATTCGACTTTATTGGAATACTTGTACAGCAAATTCCGTAATGCTTATACATATATAACTTCACGCCTGTTGCGTCACTCTTGTTGCCGCTCGACTGACAGAGCATAATATGCACCGCCTCTATTACGCTTAGTATACACGCTTAACTTCTCTGGAAGCGCCATCTCATCATATTCTTATCCTTCAAACTAGTGTGAAGGTTAGTGAAAATATTACCTAACCATCACACTGGTGTGACAGAACAGTGTGAAGGTGAGTCATGCGGGGAAAATTCCCGCACTTACTAAGGGTACGGGGGGGGGGCACCTCTATCTCTGATGGCCGGATCATGGGGCAAACTACGTAGTTCACAGTATTTGTGTGTTGTTCCAAGCAACTCTTTAGGTTATAGTTACTCTAACACTAGAAATAGAAAGAGATGACGCCTCAGGACAAGTCTACACGCACTGCTTGGACTTAGATGAAGTATTCGATATGAACACATCTCTGGAGCTAAAAGACGTAGTAGCTTAGTGATGTCAGCATTCAGTAGCCAGAGCTATACTGGTGTATCGACTAGGTAAACAAATAACTAAACTCTGTTTTTAACATTGCATGCGTATCCTGTGGCAAGCAGCTAAAGCACTTGTGTCATGGAAATCAGACTAGATATACTTCTATACATTTTTTTCTTTTAAATAAATACATACATATATTAATTAAACACCCAGAAACATCCAACAAGTATTTAAAAGTTCATCACTTAAGTTCCCTAAGCGGTGGGACTCGAACCACGATCCTACGGAATAGAGACAGACATGGTGACCACTACACCAAACACACTCCATAAAATTATCCGATGTATTTAATTAGTTTTCTCTGAAGTATCAATATGGCAATGTACAGCCAAGATAATGACACTAAGAAAAGAAACTTCAAGTACTGTACTGTACTGTACTTCAAGGGCGCTACAATTTTTGCTTAAAATCTAGGTTTTAATAATTAGTTTTGCGGTAATTAATAACAACAATTAGAAATAATATATAACGAGGTGGATGGTACGCAGGTTAAACATAACAATTAAATATTGACAAATAATCTAATTTTGCAACATTGAGTCAAATTGAATGAAATTTAGAGAGAAAAGAAAATTATTACAGATACAATTGGTATAATTAAATAAACTGTGTCTCCGGAGTAACCCTGCATTTTACAAAGCATGTATATCCCTTCTCGTTTCACCTCAGTGTATCTAACTGCATGTCAGCATTTAAACATACGTTGAAGCTAATAGAGGCATTGCACGGTGCACGTGTTTCATCAGCATTACATCACTGTTTTCCGTGTAATCGAAAAGCATTATTTCAGAAATCGCCTGTAAGTTGCGGATTTCAACAAATATTATTATTAGAGCGTCTGCGGTCCAGTTGGTGAGCGTCTGCGGTCCAGTTGGTCGGATCCTTGACTTGTAACGGAAGGTCCCGGGTTCGAGTCCGGCTACTGGACGTGTACCAATGGGACTCTTTTTCAGAGCCTATGTACGCAACGCAACGCTCGTACGGTGAAGGACAACATCGTGATGAAACCCGCACACCACAAGGTGTGTGAAACCCTATAACGGCGATGGGCTCACCCCCTGTCACGTTGGGTTAAATACGCTTGGTGAACCGTGGGTATTTGCTTTAGCAAGTTCCTCTGCCTACCCCTCTTTGGGATTAAAGACGTGAAGTGTATTTATTTTATTATTATTATTACAGAAAGGTACGTTGAAGTTTGGTTAAAGTATTAAAAAAAGCGAAAATCTTCCAACAACGAACGAGTAAACATCAAAGAGCTTCAACAAAATGTCACTTTGACATGACAAGCAGTAAGAGTAATACATAGTTTTTGTTCCATGCATCATGTCATAAATTCTTTTGCACAAAGCAATGACGTCACATGTCACTTACAGCAGATACAGTAAACATTATTAATGAAAACTACTATTAAAATTTAAAAAATAAATACCGTACGGGTCTAGCTAAATAAAACCGTTTAATAAAAAATGTGGGTCCCTCATTTTTCACTTTTCTTTAAAAAAACGCGAAAAAAAAATACACTTCACGCCTATAATCCCAAAGAGGGGTACTTGCTAAAGCAAGTACCCCTCTTAAGTATCCGACCAACTGGACCACAGACGCTCTTGACGAAATAATTCAGTAATTATACAGTAGTTCCTCATCAAGTGCTATCTGTAAATGGCCCCAAAATCCGAGCACAGCGTATGGACGCCATACAAAATTAACTCTCCGAATTTGTATGGCGCTATTTCCGAGTAAAGTCGCCATTTCAAACAACAGTCAGTCACAAGCCGCATTGCACGGCAATAACCTTAACGTAGTTAAGTAATCCCCCAGTCCAAAACGCCGTGTATCGCCTGTAGCAATGATTCGTCACAAACGACACTATTTTACCGTGAAACAGTTTCGGCTCAGACGTCACTGAGCCGAAGCCAAATGGAACTGTAAATCAAGCCCGCCTGTTTCGTGTAGGCCTACCATACTGCGTACGGGGAAATTGCTGAAACATTCCCGATTTATTCCCGTCAGGGACAAGACGAGTTACATTATAATATGATCTGTTTAACGTAGAGCTCGTACGTATTGCGAGCTCAACTTAAACAATTGTCGTATAGCACAGCGTGTCCTCAACTGGCGTGAAACTGACGATAATAACGATTTCTAGAATAACAAATACTAACTTTACCCATTGTTGAGCTGTGGCTTAGTAAAGAATCTGTCGGTATCCACGTTCTCTTACAGATACTTCGACGTTTAAATGAGCACATAGAAATCAATTTCATTCTAGCACTTGGTGCGGGAAACGAACGTCCTCGGTGTCTGGATTGGTATTCATTTTTTAGGTATAGTTTTTTGTAAACCTTGGATCAGACTGTCCTTACGATGTTTTCCTTGATCGTAGGTCTTAATAATTGCGTAGAATTGCAGTGAAATATAGCCAGGAATGTACTCCTAGTACCGCGGTCTTTTCTGCAGTCCGGTACTAGGAATGTACACTTATGACGTCCGCGGAGCTTCGCTCGGTGTCTGGGGCCACGTTTCTTGGAACTATTATTGTTTGTTTGTTTGTTTAAATCTTTATTGCACAATTTATTTACAAATGGCGGACTTAATGCCTATTATTGGAAATGACTGGTGAGCTTTTGTGCACAAGCCAAGTTAATCTGTGATTGCCGGATATTATGCGTTGCCATAGTTCTTAAGCCGATACAGAGGCTTTGCGGCCGGTAAAAGAATGCGTCTGAAGTTGATTGGTTGTCAAATTGGTTTATCTTCTTATATATAAAAATGCATTGATGTTCGCTAGTCTCGCTAAAACTCTACAACAACTGGACCGATTTGGCTAATATCACACGCAAAAGTCAAGGGAAGGGAGGGGAAAGGAAGAAATACACCTGGTATTTCTTCCAATACACGGGGTACAAAAGCGACTTCCGATGGCAATACAAATGTTTGCCGAGACACCTAGTTTGTAATAAAAATATCTACTGTTCGTCGTATTCTTCCATATGGGGGATCAATGGGTGTCTTTTTCACTCCCTATGTTTGCTAATACGGTAAAGGAAATAATCGATTTGTTCCAGATTCGATGTTTTCCAGATTCGTCATGTTCCAATTTCGACGTATTCCAGATCTGTCGTACCTACTCTAGATTCGTCGTAATACAGTCCACCAAAAAGAAAATACAAATTGTTACTTTTAGTAATTTTTATAAAAAAATAAAAGCATTAGAACGAAAAACTCTCTTCGATAGAACCAAAACACTTTGTAACTAACTAAATGCGTAAAATGAAACAATTAACCTCACAATTCACAAAGTCTAGAAAGGCAATCGATCAATTTCGCGTACCTGAAGAGGTTGTATCATTTGTAGAGCTAACTTTGTGCCTGTTCAACTCTACGTATTGCGACCAATCTGGAGTACGACAGATCTGAAATATGTCGAATCTAAAGTACGACGAGTCTGAACCGCGACGAGTCCGGAACAAATCAAATCGTGTCGAAACCTGCATACGAGTGGCGTGCACATCATATAGGCAAAAAGACACTGCCTACCTTAGTATTTTGGCTAACCGACCTAATAATAGAGTTGTTGCTATATGCTTTTATTATTATACTCATGAAATAGGCTAACAAAGGTCCTGTGTTTTGTGGGTGAGTAGATAGGTTTGCCTACCCTACCTATGTTTCGTAATGACAAGTTACCTATACATAGGTGTCAATCCTTGGGGATTA
>SJJU01035330.1:0-10992 GCA_012932125.1 Conopomorpha cramerella | reverse complement strand
CCCCAGTATGTATACGGCTTTAGTGACCAAAGACTGGCGACAGTATGCGTCATCGTACCACCACGTGGTCCACGAGCGGGTCGGTCGTTTGCTCCAATTACTATTTTTGTAGTCTTTAATTAATACACGCTGAGGAATCATCACTTTGTGTAGTAGCCGATGAACTAAGTTTGTCACTAAATAACCGTAACTAAATTCCAGTGGCGTGCACTGGCTTTTACGACAAGGTAGGCAGTAATCCCCAAGGATTGATATCTATGTATAGGTAACTTGTCTTTACGAAATATGGGTACCTACACATCTACTCACCCACAAAACATAGGACCTTCGTTAGCCTAAGTCGTGAGTACAACAAATAAAGATCTAGCTATAACTCTATTATTGGGTCGGGTAGCCAAAATACTAAGGTAGGCAGTGTCTTTTTGCCTGTATGGTGTGCACGCCACTGCTAAATTCATAAGCTCAGAATAGTATTAGTGTTAGGGAAGGCCTCGAAAGCTGGTCGAAAGTACGCCAAAAAAGTCGATAAATCACGTCAATATTTTACAAATTTTAAAGATAATAGAACCGACTTTAACTGGTACCAGTCGTTCGTCCATACATTTTTTTAAAGTTCCCCTTGATTTATCTGGTTTGCAATCATCAAACTTCCTTATCATGGCACCAAGTTGTAATTATCTTATTTCCAACAAAAAAAAAATATGGAAATCGGTTCAAAAACGACGAAATTATCCGCGGACAAACTTAAAAAAAGCATATTATTATACAGAGTGTAAAAGGACCCCGAGCAATGGTCTTCGAAACGTTGTTCTGAATAGCTAGAAAAAGTTGAGCGTATATTGCGCCGCTATAAGTACGTGATGGTAAGAAAATTGCGATTCAATTTAGTTTATGTCGTCAAATGAAACGCTTAGGTCTCCAGCTCGTCGATATAAAAATCTTTTACTATGGAGACAATGCGGGGAAATGAAAAAACGTATCTAAGATGATCAAGGTCAAAGAGTTATTGCGAATTAGAGAAAAAACATTTGCGCGTCTATTAATAATTTATAACCCAAATACAATTTGCGTATCACTTAATGTTTAGGATATTCTAGTACTCTACCCTGATTTGTCTTAAATATATGTTTACATTCTAAAAACCTTTACATAAATTATATCTACATTTTATATCTTAGAGAGTTTGTCTAACAAAAATGCTTTCTTAAATCTCAAATTTATTTTCACATGCTCGATTGTCTTTCCGTATTCATAACTATAAATACAAGTAATATGTTGTCTTTAGTAATACTATCTATACACTCCTACATACGACATGCCCGTATCCGAGGTGGGCAGAGATCGCGGACCTCCACTTGTCACAATGCTAATAAATCTGTCTCCCCCTATTTAGATTAGGGAAGTAAAAATCATATGTATGCATTGCAAAATTTTCCTCTGTATTTCAATACCGTCTTTAGTTTAATTACTATGTGGGATCCAAGAAAGAAGGCTAGACGCCCCTGGGATCTAGCCCAGTCGTCATTGATAAAGCTCTGCTCTATTCTGGATGCCGCTGTAGATACTGGCTCTAACAGGAATCGCAGTGGTGAGAATATCCCGGTTTGTCACAATCCTAGCAAATTTCTATCACCTCTTCCACATTCATACATGTCTTCATAATGGGAGGTTTTCCGACAGGTGGCTTATTACAGTTCTAAGAAATGTCAATAGATGGCACTACCTAGACAGGGTTGTCATTTCTTTGTATTTTTTTGTTGACAATTCTAAAATGAGTTTCTCCTTGAGATCATGTCTGATTAGCGCCACCTGTGAGATTTTTTGGAACTACTTTTGACATAATATTTGAAGCTATCAGAAAACCTCTCATTACTCGCCGGTTTTGGATTCAGATCGATTAATAGGAGCTGTCATCTTAACGCAATGACAAGACGCGCTTGTGTTGTGTCTGTGATGAATGAGCGGCGTGACGCATATAAATACAGAGTGTTAACGTCGAGTAAAATAACAAAGGTAAGCTCGAGCTTGCCTTTGATTATATTCGCGCTTATACAGGGTGGCATCATTCACATCGGTCAGTATGTGAAAGTATGAAACTATAAGACATATGACGATTTGTTCTTAGGAACCATGTCACCGATTTTTATAAGAAGAAAAACTGCATCATCATGCATTTAAAAAATAACCTGTGTTCAGCACGGGAATCGAACCCGGTTGTTTTGAGAGAAAAAAAAAACTGACACAATTTCTATTTAGAGATCGATTCCATAGGTCTTAGGATTCTATACCCGGTGAACAATATTGAGTTACAGAGTGTTTGTTTTCATTTTACGATGACAGCCAGACGTGTAACTACACACTTATGGCTTGGAGACACGCACAAAGACACATGCTGTATTAGTCACATTGAATTAATGTGAGTGCCGTGAACGTGCCAGCTCTTATTAATCAATCTGTAATCAGTACGCCGACCTCCTTAACCATTTAATCACCAATCGTCTTATTTAAGCGACACATCGGAACGATAATTCTGAAGTCTCTGGTATGTCGTTTGGCCATCAAAAGGTTCAGTGTTAATAATACGAAAAATCGCGGATTAACTTATATTACATGAAGGGATAATGAGTTATTACGTATTTAATATACAATTGACAATTTAATTTGAGCTCGGTGTAAGTCTGAAATAGTTGTTTCGCGTTTACTGGTCAGAGTAATTAGTTACCCTTTAAAAGTTTTTGAATAACATTTTAGAGTAGATATTTTTTAATCTCTGTCATAGGTCAAATTTATCATCTAATCTTAAATATTATTAGGGACATCCCCATCGCCACCAAGCCCTACCTGGGCCGTACGGAACAGTGGAACTTTTCTGAAGAGATGCGCTTCTACTTTCAAACGCACACCTTTTCTTCCCTCCACACAATCTGTATACATCCCTGTTTTATTGTCAACTCTTCCCCTTCTGAGGCATTGACGACCTCTAATACTATGTAAGTAGTAGGAACAAAAATTCTTTGATAGAATCTACAAATACCCTATAAATTCATCTCAGTAACAATTTCACTGATAGCAAACTGTGTGCCGAAGACAAGGGAACAGAAACCGAATATTATTATAAACGCATTCTTATAAACCTTCCAATAGAATCTACCGTAACCTATGTCCCAATAAACTATTAACTCAACCGTGGCCGGACATATGAGACCCAGTAACGAGAAACCAAAAGCACCTACCAAAGTTACTAAAGGACTTATCATTGGCAAAGCTATCGCTATAGATACACACGCTATAACTAACAAAGCTCGAATACTGTATTCAGCAAGACGACGGCTTTTTGGAAAACACTTCTCAACCCTACTCCAAACCATTTCGCGGCACACGTAAAATTGTAAACTGAAAGACAGTAATACAGTCGATCCTATTAGAATTTTAACAATTTGTGCAGCAACGTCTGTTACTGGTAAATTTGTTGTTATTATAGGATTGACTTTGTCACCGTATTTCATGTAACCTAAAGCACCAAGTAAGAGATAAACGAACGTCACAGGAAACATACCACGGTTCAAAACACCGCACACACCTAAAAAGTGTCTGGGTGATTTCATATTATTTTCTAATGGCATCATTACACCGATATTTTCCATTGCGAAAAGTGTTATGCTGAAAAACTGTGGCGCTTGCGTTATAGGCTGAAACAGGGATACGTCGTCAATGGGTTTTGTATCTTGGACTAGATAGTAGCAAGTTATTACTATGACTGTCGCCATAAAGAAATTTGCAACCATAGATATTGGTGCGAGGTACTTCAAGTCTGGTACCCATACGAAAAGTATTAGTGGAATTAGTACACATCCCATTATTGTTCTTAATAGAGGATACTCCACAGGAGCTATATCCAGTGCTGCAGCAATCGTAGCGTTTACTTCAACATTACTCTCTTCAGAATTGTTTGTCATGTAGTGTCTTATAACTTGGCCGTAATTTGTGGATATTAGAAGATTGTCAGCGACACAAGCACCGAAGTACGCGGAGAAAAGCCATATTAGAACGAATTTTCTGGCGTATTTGGCATATTTTCGACACCATTCTGGTCCGGTTGCGAACGCTGTCTCGACAACGTCTTCGTAATCCATTTTAGTCTTTCGCGCCTTGAAATACAGCTTATGCGCGCAATCGATCTGTAATTGAAGATTGAGTGATTTAATTACTTTCGTATGTCACATAGACGATCTATTAAAAAAAGATTGCGTACAGTGGGCCAAGATTCTGGCCTAGGTCATATGCAACTTCATTACTTGTCACAGTATAAAAACTGTACCTTTCTTTTCTTTCTTCCTTGGCTGGCTAAGACGTCATAACTCAATATTATTCACCGGCTATATCGGCACGAATATAATCAAAGACAAGCTCGAGCTGACATTTGTTATTTTACTCGACGTTTCGGCGCAGTTGCATGCGTCGAGTAAAATAAAGAGTCGAGTAAAAATCGAGTAAAGTAAAATACCCGGAGTACAATATTTAGGTATAATGTCTGTGCGCGTTTCATTAAAAAAATATCTGACCAAAACGTGTTGCCAGACTGAGGACAGACACTTTGTCTGTTCATCATCGTTTGAATAAGAGAGTAGACTGGATCAATCATTTTCTAAATGAAAACATGTTGCCTTCTTTGGTCAGTTGCTTTTGTCTAAGTTTATTTTGAAACGTACATTGATTATCAAATTCTTCAACTTCGTACATTGTTTTAGGAAACCTGTTTTATTTTGATCCAAATCTAAATTTAGAGACCGTGCCGCTTCATTGGTATGTTTGAATTTGGGATGCATTCTATTAAGGAACGAGCCAATTTAATTTTCCCCATTCAAGAAACCTTAAATAGGTGGCCAATTTCTCCAATAATTTGACTTCGTCACGACATCACATATCCAAACCGATCTTTTTGTTGTATTATTTTATCAAGAGATATTTTCTTCGGGTTTCTATTGAATAAAATTATTAAATAATTTTGAAAAAAATAAAATAATAAATACACTTCACGCCTTTTAATCCCAAAGAGGGGTAGGCAGAGGCACTTGCTTAATAAGCAAATGCCCACGATTCACCAAGCGTATTTAACCCAACGTGACAGGGGGTGAGCCCATCGCCGTTAGTCAATAATTTTTATTGATGATAAAATTTTTCGAAGAAATACTAACCAGAATATAAGATGTATGAGTGCAAATGGCAGCCATGAAAAGCCCACCCAACAGTCCTCCGACCAAACCAGAAGCTCTGAAAGCGTAGGGCATGGCCGTAATGCCGCTGCCCAGGGTCGACTTCAGCAGGTGCGTCAGAGTTTGACAGTCTCTGAAAATGACAACAGTTGAATCATATAATGGTTGTTCTAACATAATTTTAAGTTCAGTTATGAACCCCTCTAAGGGCACAGGAAAATGGTGATTAGGAATTTTCTTCAATGTCTATGTACAAAACTCAAATCAAATCAAAATTACCTTTATTTTATCGTTATTTCATATTACATACAGTTATACCGTAGCATAACACAAAGTTTGATGAAAGTCATGTTTGATTATAAAAACAAAAGTAAAGGTGAGGGGCGTAAACCCCCCTCATCCCCGATTCGAAATAATGTATTTTACAGGCCTTATTCCGGTCCGGAAAGAAACTGGCATCTTTTCAAATTGTCATTGGCGATTGTTTTTATATAAGTACTCAATACTAATTTAATAAGTCACATAGTCCCAAGGAAGAGATGGTGCGACGAGATCGTGAGCCAGAACAAAAACTGGTGGACATCAGCGCAAAATCGGGAAGAGTGGAGAAAGGGAAGAGAGGCCTTTGCCCTGCAGTGGGATCCAATGTGCTATTAAAAAAAAAAGTCCTGACTAATTCATTCATGACTGACTCATCAACACCCAGCTCAAACCCTTCACCTAGAAATCTGAAATTGCAAGCCTAGTTGTTTTTAGTCTGAGCTTTAAGCCCTTATGAAAGTCGATTAACGAAAGAGATTTATATGGGTGATGTAATGCGCCGGGTGAGTAGAGATCGCCCCAGAAGGACATACATCGATCAGAATTGGTGATGTACTGGCCGAAGGTGGCGTGAAAAGTACTCGAAACCGGAGGTCATGTATGAAAAGATGTATGAATGTAGATGAAGCGAAAGGGGTATGTCAGGACGTGACAAATGGAGATCTGCAGTCTCTGCCTACCCCTCTGGGAGACAGGCGTGAAGTGTATGTATGTATGGGACGGGGTCTGAACTGTGTGCGTAGGTTTTTCTCAGCGAATTTTCGGGGAGGCTCATGTCTAGCAGAGGATTGGCGTGAAGCTTTTGTTTACTCACGTGGTGGGGTTGTCGATTTTCCTCTCGCTGAAAGGATCGAACTCTCCATATTCAGCTTTCAAAGCTTTCTCAACAACGTCCACCTTGATTCTGTAACAAGATACACAGAATGCTAAATAAAAAATATAATATATACCCAACAACGTTTCTTGCTCGGAAGGCCATTGCAGGAAAAGGCACTTGCTTGCTCACAGTGGCGTGCACTGGCTTTTACGACAAGGTAGGCAGTGAAAGTAATCTCCAAGGATTGACACATATGTATAGGTAACTTGTCTTTACGAAATATAGGTACCTACCTATCTACTCACCCACAAACACACAGGACCTTTGTTAGCCTATGTCATGAGTACAACAAAAATAGATGTATCAATAACTCTATTATTAGGTCGGGTATCCAAAATACTAAGGTAGGCAGTGACTTTTTGCCTAGATAGTGTGCACGCCAGTGCTTGCTCAAATGCCCACGGTTCACGCGCGCGCATATTTATTTACAAGGAAAATTTCACGGGAATAACAAATTGATCAAATAGGGAGTCCTCTCCTTTACTTCTCACTCTCATTACATTATTTTTCGTCACCATATTTAACACAATAATTGTAGCGAAAAATTAACTATGAAAATGAGAAATAAATCGCTTCCCGTATAAGCCCCCCGTATAAGGTTATTGGAATGCAAACAAAACACCTAATGGTTGATTGAAGAACACTGTTATATGACACTCTGTCACCCGATCACGTTGGTTCCACGCCAGTTCAATATGTATTGGACATTATTGCGACGCAGTAACGTCTTAATTCCTCTGACAAGTTTTTGATTAGTCTACAAATGGTCAACTGAGACCAACGTATCACATATTTTGTTGTGTTATAGGTATTACAGGTTAGGAAAAGAAAGTGCTCTATGAGTTTTGTAACCTCTTTTTAAAATCTAATATACTGTAACTATGAAATTACAATTTTGTATAAGCGCGTCTCAATGTTTTGAACAGTTTTTTTGTTGTTAAGTCAAAAAATTCCTTTATAACTTTTATAAGTGGTTAGTAGCAAAAGAGCGTCTGTAGTCCAGTTGGTCGGATCCTTGACTTGTAACCGGGAGGTCCCGGGTCCGAGTCTGGCTACTGGACGTGTACCAATGGGACTCTTTTTCAGAGCCTATGTACGCAACGCAACGCTCGTACGGTGAAGGACAACATCGTGATGAAACCCGCGCACCACAAGGTTTGTGAACCCTATAACGGCGATGGGCTCACCCCCTGTCACGTTGGGTTAAATACGCTTGGTGAACCGTGGGTATTTGCTTTAGCAACTGCCTCTGCCTACCCCGCTTTGGGATTAAAGGCGTGAAGTGTATAGCAAAATAAATAGTTTTGAATTTTATTTTGGCAATGCACTGCATCGTATTTTGCACTTTTGGTTATTTTAATCCAACCGAGGAAAAAAAAAAATGTCCAATTTTGTTATGTATTTTTTTAATATTGGTTATGCCTTTTTAATCCCAAAGCGGGGTAGGCTTGATAAGCAAGTGCACACGGTTCACCAAGCGTATTTCAACCCAATGTGCCAGAGGGTGAGCCAATCGCCGTTATAGTGTTCACACACCTTGTGGTGTGTATATTTTGTTGTTGTCCCGCATTGTCGCCTTAGTAAAAGTTGTTCATATTGACGAGCCCAACAACGTTTACTGCGTGCAGTATGCGGTCTAATGGAGAAAGACTCCTTTTTTGAAGTCGCTAACCAAAAATGTTCTTTCATTCCACCTTTCTTTCCGACAGTAGATACGGTGGAGAATAATCTTTGGAATTTTGTTCAGGTCATTTTTAACGCAATAATCAAAGTTTTGGAAAGTCGAATGGGGAATTTTCTTAAACGTTTTTCTGACAGGTTTTTCGGTCGGAGAACTGTCATTACTGTCAAACTTTGTGTGCAAATTATGAAAAAATATGAAAAACCTGTCAGAAAAACGTTCAAGAAAATTCCCCATTGACAACCTCTTCCATTTGTTTAAGTATATTAAAAATAAACAAATAAACGACTTACGTGGAAGATATGACTCCATTATTTGACAGCAATGCGAATTCCTCCGGAGATGATGCAGTGTTGTTCACTTCCTGAAATAAACAAACGCATTTCTATACTATTACTAGCTGTCCCGGCAAACTTTTGTTTTAGGGAGTAGCCTTTGTACCTCGTTTATTGGATGAAATACACCTTTTAAACCTTCCCTGGACTTGCACGAATAATTCAAGACCAAAATTAGCCAATTGGAGAGGCCTATGTCCAGCAGTGGACGGGTATGGGCTGATGATGATGATGATGATGAAAATTAGGCAAATCGGTCCAGCCGTTCTCGAGTTTTAGCCAGACTAACGAAGAGTTTCGCATCTAATAGTAGAGTTGTTGCTAGACATGGGCTAGCGAAGGTTCTGTGTTTTGTAGGTGAGTGGATATGTAGGCACCTGTGTTTCGTAAAGACAAGTTACCGATACATAGGTGTCAATCCTTGGGGATTACTGCCTACCTTGTCGTAGCCAGTGCACGCCACTGAAAAACTAGTATCAAGTATTCCGAGCAAAGATCAAAAAGGACATAATTACAGTGCCCGATTAGTTGTGCCTTATTGGAACTGAAAAAATACTTCATTGTTTTTTTTTGCGAGATTTTGTTTTCAATTTGTTTATAATCACAAGTGACATTGTGCAACAAACAGATCGATTCTTACAGTGTATTGACCTTAGGCAATGCAACACAATATTAATTAGTTTTTTTTTAAATCACTATGAACAAGCGTTTGACCACCATCCTGCCTGATGTTAAGCAGCGATGTGGTCTACGATGGAGCACACTTGTTCATTAGGTACCTATTCACCCCAGTGACTGGAAGACCTTCAGACTGTACTGCGCAGGAAACACAGACTCCGGCAAGTCGTTCCACATCCTGGCGGTTCGCACTATGAAAGTGGACGCAAACCGTTTGGTCCGCGTAAATGGCAAATTCACCTGGTATGGATGACGTCTTGCCGTTCTCCTGGTTGTCCTATTGTAAACTCGCGACTTAGTTCATGTGAACGAAGTCGCGGGCATACGCAAGTGGTTTTTTTGGTTAGATATCAAGCAGCGGTGTGGTCTATGATCTAACATGTAGGTAGTATTTTTGATAATCTTTGATTAATCCTTTCTAGGTATAATCTATATTGCGTGTAAAAGGACCCCGAGCAGTGGTCTTAAAAACATTGTTGGAGTCGTCAATTTGAACAACTTTTACTACGGCGACAATACTGGAAAATTAAAAAATATAATGTTCAGCTCCATAAAAAATAGATTTTTTTTTGCTTCGTTGCTCGGGTTCCTTTTACACTCGGTAAAGCTGAACTCGGTTCTGTTTAACCGATTTTTTTTTGCATAACGTTTTGCAAAGTAGTGCGATTAAAAAAAACTTTTTATTGGTAAGGCTGTTTCCAGAGGTGGTTCCATCCATCATCGGCCACATCACGTCCACTGCTGGATGAGGGCCTCTCCAAATGACTTCTATGATTATTTGGGGGAAGATGGTTCCGTATTTTGAAAAACATTTTTCTTCTTTTTTCGGCAGTAAAATTTTTTTCACAAAAAAAAAATTTACTCTTAAAGCTTTTGTTGGATTATACAATTGTCCAAACTCTCATTCTATGTCATTAATAACCTTATTGCCGTGTAGTGTCACCACCCCAGCCCAACTTTTCCCGTCGTGGGAGTCTTTGTGAGGGACCGAGGAAACTCTCCAGAGGACGGGCAGCAGCGCTCTCTGTGAGTTAAACCACAACACCACTGCGATCACCAACTCGCCAGCCAAGCGTCGCGAATATTGGCATTTCTCCCCAAATCATCATGGAAATCATTTGAGGACGCCGTCGCCCAACAGTAGATGTCCTGTAGCTGAATGATGAATAAATACGCGGTCAACACAGCGGTGTGTTATCCACACCTGCCTATTATTACACTCACCATTTTCCAACATCGGCGTCAACTATTGAATTATTGCAAACAAAACACTCCGCTATTCTCAAGGTCTCTAACTGTAAATATGCTTGGACGCAAAATCCAATAACACATTCACACAGAAAAAAAAAGTAATAACAATACAACAGAAAAAAAAAACGGCCGCGAACTGCGAAAACCACGTTGCATTCGACACACAGCCGCTGACTAACTGAATACATGGTTCAGTTAAAAATACATACCTAACTAACTATAGCATGCCATATTTGAATGACGTAATATTACGCTGCGTCGCGTCACACGAGGTATCCTAACCTCTATTTTAGCCGTGTATAATGTCGAATCGAGAACGTGAGCGCATGAAGGCGTGAAACGTTACTTTAATGGGGAAAAAAAATCCGACCTTAGTCAGTGAAATATGTATCCATAACAGCCCTAGTGAAGGTCTCAAAAGCTGGTCAAACGTACAGTACACGTTGTATGAAAACGTCTGTGAAACTTTTAGGCAGACATTAGACCATACGTTTTGATCTCAGTTTTACCACAGTCATGATTGTGATTGACGGATTTCCTATCGTCTAATATAGTGAATGATGTTTGAATTAGTATTAGTAGTCATTCCATAAACCATGACTGATGGAATTGAATGACGCTTGCATGAGCGTCTAA
>SJJU01035326.1:0-10529 GCA_012932125.1 Conopomorpha cramerella | reverse complement strand
ATAATTAAAACAATAATACACTGCCTTTTAATCCCAAATCGGGGTAGGCAGAGGTACTTGCAAAAGCAAATGCTCACGGTTCTTCCAAGCGTATTATCCAACGTGACAGGGGGTGAGCCCATCGCCGTTATAGTGATCACACACCTTACGGTGTGCGGGTTACATCGCGACGTTGTTATTCATCGTACGAGCGTTGCGTTGCATACATAGGCTCTGAAAAAGAGTCCCATTGGTACACGTCACGACATGGTTACAAGTGAAGTATCCGACCAATTGGACCACACACGCTACCACAACATGATATTAAACAAGCTAACATACTCGTATTTAATAATATTGCAAAAACAAAATAAAAAAAGACACACAAGAAAATAATTACAAAAAAAGATTTAGATTATTAGAAAAAAAAATACATCTAATACAGCAAAAATAAATTAATTTAAATCCACAAACCCAAACCTACTCTAAGTATCCTTTAGAAAGCGCTATTCGAACTTTGTTACGCAAAAATATTTACCGTAGACGGCAGATTTTTCCAATAGGGTACACGACATAAACGCGACCAAAAGATATGAACTCGGGGTGTGACAGGGCCGGGATGTCCACCCGCAAAAATTAAAAATTAAACTTACAAAAATTTTAATCTAATATATAAAATTCTCGTGTCACAGTTTTCGTTGCCATACTCCTCCGAAACGGCTTTACCGATTTTCACCAAATTTTATATGCGTATTCAGTAGGTCTGAGAATCGGCTACTATCTATTTTTTATCCACCTGCCAGTTGTATTTCTCCCAATACACGGGGTACAAAGGCAACTTATTATGGCAAAACAAATGTTTGCCGGGACAGCTAGTATTTTATAAATCCTTACAAGATACTACATTACATATCGCCTTATATGCGAAGAGAGGTATATCTATGGTTTGAATTTCGACGCAGTAAATTTTTAAACATTTCCGCCTTCCACTATTCCGAACTTTTTTTAAAAAAAAACTTACGTGGATCGTTAGCGCCGAACGATCAGGTTTCACTCAGTTTTGGTCGTGTACTACCTCCAGAAACTGGCTACCGCGAATAATAGCGTTGTTATTTCGTTTTTGCTACAAAACGGGAAATATAAACCACGATGTAGAAAAGTACACTATCCCTAGAAGTTCATTAGGGTAAGGATAAAACAACAAAAAAACTTTAATGAAGAGATGGGCTAAGAAATTTTACTATTAAAACCCGAACAGCTATAAAGTGTTGCTTTGTAACACTTTGAATGTAGCAGCTGTTAGAACTACATGAACTCTCTCGACTTCGTTTTCTTCTCTTCGCTGCGACTTACACTTTATTAACACGGTTTTATTAGCTTCATTTGTAACTGCGTAAGAAAATCTTGGAATCTTAATTTGACCCACATCCCGGTCTTTGATTAGGATGAAATTTTGCACACGCTCTGAGTTCTGATGACAATACATGACTAGCTAAGAAACGTCATTTCAAATCCAATATGGCGGCCTCCCCAAGATGGCTGCCTCGCCATCGCGATGGTTTCTTTCATCATTAAAGCGTGTAGACTAGACTATTGACTTTATTTATTAAAGAATGACTGCTGGCAGAACACCAGCGTCACGGGCAACCGTGGCAATATGCTGAGTCGACGTCTCTTTGACGCTGACACACAGGAACGAAGGATAGTAACGCTGTATTTAACATGCACTGTATGTGTAATCTATTATACTGAATTTGTTGTTTTTTTAAACATATTGAACTAGCGTTTGACCACCATCCTGCCTGATGTTAAGAAGCGATGTGGTCTACGATGGAGCACACTTGTTCATTAGGTACCTATTCACCCCAGTGACTTGAAGACCTTCAGACTGTACTGCGCAGGAAACACAGACTCCGGCAAGTCGTTCCACATCCTGGCGGTTCGCACTATGAAAGTAGACGCAAACCGTTTGGTTCGCGTAAATGGTAAATCCACCTGGTATGGATGACGTTTTGCCGTTCTCCTGGTTGTCCTATTGTAAAAACGCGATGGGGTATTAGGTTATGCAACTCCGTAGCACACTCTCCGAAATGCACCCGATAGAAGACAGATAGGCTCGCAACCCTGCGGCAATGCTCTAGCCTTTATTTATATTTTCATAAAAAAAAATGTACCTATGTCTAACGTAGGCAACATTATTAGTAACAGATTGCAGGGCGATTCGTTCATTATAAAGTTGGTCACGTTGTGAACGATGAAGATTCGCGTGGTTTCGAAAAGGTTCACGCTTATTATTTAGTGGAGTGTAGTAAGGTAAGGGGGTGTAAAGTCTCTCCAGGCCTTTAAAATGAAATCATCTATTTCTTCATTGTTATATGTGCTATTACATACAAATATACAGTAGTATAACACAGCTCGATGAAAGTCATGTATGATTTTAAAAACAAAAGTAAACGTCCCCGGTTCGTTTTATTACTGGCCAGAAGAACTGGGAAGAAACTGTCATCTTTTCATATCATCAGGACTAACACCTAAGTATACATACATACATACACTTCACGCCTGTCTACCAGAGGGGTAGGCAGAGACTACAGATCTTAACATAAAAATGACAATACTAATTCAACAAATGTTTGATGGCCGGATACATCTCTGACCGGTGAACAGCTCAAGGGCACTAAATGATATTAACACTAAATAAAATAAAATGGTCGCCCTGTGGGTTATGTAACTGAACCCCTCAGATCATGCAAGCAACCGCCCAGCTCATTACCAACATAAGTAATGTGGAATGTAAATAATTTCTTTTTGGCCTAAGATATCTTAATAATTATGTTTTACATCAATACGATCCGATACAATACTTTCTGCCTGCGGCAAGTACCTTCTCTTCCCTTTAGTTCAGTCCTGCGGCTCGCAGCTCACGCCCCGTTTTATAGCTGCTAATCAAGGGCTATGCGTGTTTGTAATACGTTATTGCTCCTCTTCGATAGATACCAGAAGGTGTGTGAACCCTAAAACGGCGATAGGAACACTCCCCATGGCGTTGGATTAAATACGCTTGGTGAACCGTGAGCATTTGCTTAAAAAGACAGGCGTGGAGTGTATTTTTATAATTAAATAAATAAATTAATAAACTCCACGCCTTTTAATCAGAGGTAGGCAGAGGAACTTGCTTAAGCAAATGCCCACGGTTCACTAAGCGTATTTAATCCAACGTGACAGGGGGTGAGCCCATCGCCGTTATAGGGTTCACACACCCTGTGGTGTGCGAGTTTCATCACGATGTTCTCCTTCACCGCAAGCGTTGCGTTGCGTACATAGGCTCTTAAAAAAAGAGTCCCATTGGTACACGTTCAGTAGCGGGACTTGAACCCGCGACCTCCGAAGTCAAGTATCCGACCAACTGGACCACAGATGCTCTTTGTATCTTAATTATACCTTTAGTGCTTGGTTCCAACACTGTGCTGTATGCATGTATAATAATGCTTTACTACTTCGTGTGTCGATGTGTGTAATTGCATTATTTCGCTTGCTGGATGAACATCCACATATGATAGGTACTACTAGCTTTAAGGTGCAGACACTGACTCGATCAGTTCTCGATTGAAAATGGACATGATCTAACTTTTTCTAGACGTGGCTTCGCCTATTACAAACACCTGACAATTAACCTCTTACTAATAAAAAAGTTCGAAAGAGAAAAGTATTCTACTGGGCTTTTGTCTTTTTCATATTTCTACTGCACCCACGTAGTTGAATTGCTCTGTGTTGTAGATTCAAACAAGATTGATTGACTACAAGAGAATTGCAAAAGTAATTTCACGAATGTTAAAACACAGTGTATAACATGGTTTTATTAGTAAGGATATTAGGATTTAGGACTAGCTACGTTGGCAAATAATGTTATGAATACTGATATTGTCCTCTAGTTAAATGGTTACTGTCAAATAAAACCCCTGTAAATTATAATCGATACTTTTGTATTAAATTTCACATACATAAAATTCAATTAATTGATTCTGGTTCTCATTTTGTTAAAATAAACGAAGAAATATTTTTTCATAAAAAAAATATAATATTTTTAAGATTATATAATATTCTTGTGAAAAAATTTCGCTTCTGTAATTTTTTCAAAAAAAAATTTAATCGCCTAAAAAACTGAAAATCTTAAAAACATACAACGGGTGGTACCCCGTTTTTAAGTGTGTACACCCTTTCCAATAAAAAAAAAATAATTATCAAAATTTGATAAACTGTAGTAGCAACAAGTTATGCGTGATACATAACAAAAACATACGCGTCGACTACGAGAACCTCCTTCGTTTTTTGTCGGTTAAAACAATAGGTTTAAGTGACTAAGCTCAATATTATTTGTAATGATTAAAAATGGGCATAGCACGACACTGTGCGGTGCGCGGTTTTGCTTTGACAATGATATAATGTTAGGTACTTTGTCAACAATGTTTCGTGAGAAATCAGTGAAAGAAACAAACAAAAAAAAACGATTAAAGAAAAAAAACTGTATTAGCCTACCAGTAGAGTGGTGACGGTAGAAAACGGCTGCCCCTAGAAATTGGAATGGTATTAATGTTATGGAACAAAACTTAGAAGAGCGGCAGAGCGTCGTACGCGCTCGTGTACCAATGGGTCTCCTTTTCAGAGTCTATCTAAGTACGCAACGGAACGCTCGTACGGTGAAGGACATCATCGTGATGAAACCCGAACACCACTAGGTGTGTGAACCCTATAACGGCAATGGGCTCACCCCCTGTCACGTTGGGTTAAAATACGCTTGGTGAACCGTGGGCACTTGTTTAGCAAGTGCCTCTGCTTACCGCGCTTTGGGATTAAAAGGCGTTTTGATTTTTTTTTTATTTTATATATATTTGCGATTCTTTTTCAGATTGCCGGCTTGAAATTTCTCCCACAAACTTTATTATTGCCTTGAGCGTGTAGTTCACTTTAACAAACATATTTACTCACGCTAAACAAACGCTATGGGACTAGTGTATCTAGTACAGAAGTTGCTCTCTAACGGCGCAAATGAGACAACGGTCTCGTGTTCGACAAGTTAATTTGTATTCTGCTATATCGAGACGCCACGCATGTCACTTGCCACGTACAAAGTAATTTATTCATCTGTTGAAATGTTCATAACGGATAGCAATATATCTATTATACCGATCAATGGTACGGATAGCGTTGTTTATACAGTACTAGCTTTCCGCCCGCGGCTTTTTGTTTTCCCTCGGGAATATCAATTTTTCCCGGGATAAAAAGTATCCTTTTATTTAAACCGGACTTCTAAATATATGTCTGCAAAATTTCAAATCAATCGGTTCAGTAATTACGGCGTGAAAGCGGAACAAACAAACAAACTCACTTTCCCATTTATAATATTAGTAAGATAAGATACATATATATAATGTATAGGCTGACTTTGGGGTCACGATCCGGACCAACATTTCCTGGCTCAGAAAATTATAGCGATTCCAACAATATATTTTTGTGACTGACACATTTTAAATTTGTTTAGATGTATTTTTTTATCCAACATTTACAACAAAATGTATGGTCACACAAACATTTGTAACGAATACAAATACAAATACAAATTTATTTCTTTCACAAAGGTTATACATAATATAGTTATTTTGGAAGCCTTCTTTTAAGCATAATGCCTGTGTCAGAAGGCGACGCTCTTCCATTTTGTACCTAATAAAGTAACATTTGATGGTAACTATACAATACATATTTGTTTATACATATATATATTAGGTGCTAAAAAAACTTAGTTATGTATTATGTGTGTGTGTGTGTGTGTGTGTGTGTGTGTTTGTGTGTGTATGTGTGTGTGTGCGTGCTTGAGTAGTGTTAGTGAGTGTGCAGGTAAACACAACTAAGTATATAGAATAGAATAAATGTATACCGTTAGTAATGTTACCTATATATTAACTAATAACATACTATAATTATAGTAGAAGTTTTTCTGTTTGTTCATAGTCTAGAGTTTTTAGCCAAAGTGTAACGGATTTTTTTAATTCCCGGTGGGTTAAGTTATATAACGTTTTCATACGATTAGCAATGTTGTACAATTTAATAGATTGTGACTTAAATTGATTCTTTGCAAATTTGGTTCTGGTTGATATAGGTTTAATAGTATATTTACGATTTCTTTTTTTGAGTGCATTATGATCAATTACTTTATTTTTATGTATTTTTAGTATACAGTTTAGTATGTATAATTTTCGTATAGAGAGTACTCCGATTTCAGCATATAATGTTGTTGTGCGGTATAGTCTTTCCTTTCTAAACATAATTTTCAGTAATCCCCTCTGGGATCTTTCTAATTCAATTATTCTAGTTTTCACTGATCCTCCCCATATTGGCAGACAATACGACAAAACAGATTGAACCAATGTAATGTATATCGTGATGAGTAGATCTTTATCGCATATGTTCCGCACGTACTTGAACAGCCACATAAATTTCCTAGTTCTAGCAGCCACAGCTTCTACTTGTTTATGCCAGTTCGTATGGCAGTCAATAATTATCCCTAAGTATTTTGTGAATTTTGCTCTCTCAATGTGAGTACAGTTGCAGTTTTGGTAGTTGTTTGAGGTGGCGGTACATGTATGTGCTTTTAGATGTAGGTGGTTTTTAGGTTGTGTAGCACTGTTTATTGAGAATGGGATAAAGTTCGTTTTGCTTAAGTTAAGACTTAGGAGATTAATATTAAGCCATTTTATAATTTTTGAAAGACCCACTTCTGCTATATTGTACACTTCCTGCCAAGATTTTGCTCTAAACAAAAGTGCCGTATCATCTGCATAAGAAAAAACTTGACCGTTTATGAGTTTAAGAGATGTCAAGTCGTTTATATAGATCAAGAAAAGTGTCGGGCCAAGTACGCTACCCTGCGGAACACCATATTGAGTTGTTTCTTTAAATGTGCTAAAAGTGTTTTGATCTAATTTAACACATTGTTGCCGTTTTTCAAGGTAACTAGCAATCAATGTCAGAAAGCTGCCTCGAATTCCACTCAGTTCCATTTTGCGCATGAGAATGGGAAGAGAGACCGTATCAAATGCCTTCTGAAGATCCAGAAAGACACATAGAGCCTTTTCTTTGCCATCCAAAATCTCTGTTATGTTTTCGGTGAGATCCTGGATGGCATCTTCGGTACTCTTTCCCTCCCTAAACCCATACTGGGCACTTGACAAGAAATTGATGTGTTTCAGGTAATCAATTAAACGCTTGTTTATGATTTTTTCCAGTATTTTAGATAGAATAGTTAAGATTGATATTGGTCTATAGTTACTAATGTTAAGTTTACAACCACTTTTATGTATGGGATGGATTACTGTGATTTTCAACTGGTCAGGGAATACTCCTTGTTCAAGACATAAGGTACACAGGTGTACCAATACAGGTGTGATGTGCTCCTTAGTTAATTTTACGAATCTTGTCGGAATTTCATCGTATCCAGTAGCAGAGTCTGTTTTAAGATTTGTTATAATGGTATTTATTTCCGAATCATCTGGGGTAATGAAACCAATTGAGTTCATCTCAGATGGGAAAGAACTGAAATAATCTATGTATTCCGAACTGGATAAATCAATATTACCATTTATATTTGCCGCCAGGTCTTCACCTATATTAATAAAGTGCTGATTTACAGAATTTGCAGAGTCAACAGGTGTTGGTTTGAGTTTCAAGAGTTCTAGGCATCGTTTTTTGGGGGGCTTTAGGTTAGTGATAGATTTAATTGCTGTCCAAAGTTTTTTGGTGCTTGTTTTACTTTTTTGGAGTTGGTCTTTATCATATTCCTGTTTTAGCCTCTTTATCAAATTATTTGTGTAATTTCTGTACCGTCTGTAAGTAATTCTCAAAATTTCATTATGTTCGTCGTGTTTTAATTCCTTTTGTAATGTGTTTCTATTTTTAATGCACCTGAGAATTCCCGGTGTGATCCAGGGCTTTATGATTCTTTTGCTTTTCGGTACTCGGATTGTTTTGGTGTTTTCTTTTAAGGATTCTGTTAATATAGTTATCAATTTATCTGTGAGAATATTGGGGTCTGCGATGTGTAATAATTCTGTGATATTTTTTTCTTTTAGTGTAGTGATGGCTTTCTCATAGTCAGTTATTTGTTTAGTGTTTTTAACAGTTGCTAATTTTTCATGAGAGTAGACGTTCATGGTAATCAGAGCATGATCGGTAATTGTGGTGTCTAAAACTCCTACGTATGCAATGTAATGTTTTGGGTTCAATTTTGTTATTACATGATCTAAACAATTGGAGAGTCTTGTGGGAAATGTATGACTGGGTATAAGGCTATGCATAGCTAACATATCTAGGTAGTTGTTACAATTGTCATCAGCATGTTGATTTATATTAATATTGATGTCACCGAGTAATATTATGTTTTCTAACTGTTTATTATTATCTAAATAGGTATTTAAGGAATTTATAAATCTACTTGAACTATTTGATGGGGACCTATAGATGCAGATAATAGTGCAAGTAGGTATTTGAATCTCAAGGCATGAAGCATCTACTAGGTTTATTTCTTTTACAGTGTGCTCAAGCTCATTCTTTATATAGGTAACTACTCCATCACATTTGTTTATATGATTTGTCGTTGAGTAAGAGAAGAAGTTTAATTTTGTTGGGAGCATTTTTTCGGTTTTAAGGTGACATTCTGTAAGCACTACAATATCCGGTTCGTTTCTCATTTCAGCTAAGTTTGCTTCAAAGTCGTCGAAGTTTTTATAAATACTACGTATATTTTGTGAGATAATCGAGTATTTTGGTTTTTTGGTAGGTAACTTATTTTCAAGCTCTGTGATACTGCAGGTAAATGCAGTAGCATTACTAATACTGTCAATTTCTTCCTGAATTTTGTTATTTAGGTTCATTTCTGAATAATGTTAGTTCCGATAGTTGTACAATTGTAGGTATGTCTAGTAATAAAATATAGAAGTTGCAATGTACCAAGGTGTCTATGTGCTTTGTTTATTAAATCGTACTGTTGTTTATAATTACTTTTTAGTTTCATAGATATTATATTAATATGAGTTTTTGTATAAAAGGATATATAATTATAATATAAAATTATAAGATAATGATCCAGCCCAAAACAAGAAGTATTTTGAATACCTATAATGTGATTATAATATAGTAATAATATATTGTCTTTGTACTTGTCAGTAAAGTTTTTGAGTTTGTTGTGTGTGGGTGTGAATTTTGTTTCTATAATGTAATGATGTGTTAGGATTTTTGTATGTGTGTAAGTGATTAGAGTGAAAGCGAAAAAAATATAAATAATTTGATGAAGTAAGTATAAATTACTGTGTAAAACCATGAGAGTAAGCTTCAAAAACAATGTATAGGATTTATGTTTAAGCCACTTACGAATAACCGATAAAGTTAAAGAGATACTGTCCATTGTTGATAGTCATTTGTCGTGCATTAGTTTCTGTACTTGAGCTTCGTTATGAATTTGTATGATCCTGGAGGTAGTATCTTTCCTGACGAATATCTTTCCGAAAGACGTCCAACAGTATGTATAGTCTTTGGACTTTGCGAGGTCTCGCGCTAGGAAGAATAGTCGTGCTCCTTTCGGTGTAAGATGTTCGGAAACATATATTGGAGTGTCTGCGTTCGTAGTCAAACCAAAGTCCTTGCCACTTAAGGTTTTTTTGTTTCTAATGCAATATTCTTTAGTTTTTTTCAAAAGTTCTGTTTTCATAAATGTTGATTGTATCTGTTCTGCCGAAAGAAAAAGAAAGTTATTTGTTCGTATACCATTAAAATCGCTTTCATTTACTGTATAAGAAAAACTATGTACGGGTCATGACCCCGAAGTCTAGTATATATATATATATGTCGGCGGTAGGGGTGTTGGTGAGGTATCTTCTGTAGGAGACCCGTTGTCTTGAGTTCCCGACATGATCACTGGGCGTTGGTTTGGCAATGAAAACTCAGATAACTTATTCACTGTGTACTACAATCACTCCTTACAATCACTATAGGTATTTACTACAAAATAAAGGAAACGCGGGACAGTTTCTAGACGTGCGCTCGGCTTCACTGTCGTCTTCAGACTGCCAGGTAACTGCCAGGCTCCCATGTGCTAGACTCCGTCAAACGCCACTAGAGGCGCTGGCGTTCCAATTTTTGTACACGTATACGCTAGGCGGCTACTTCCGCCGCGACATATATATACATACTACTATATATTCTACTTCTATATTATTTATATATAAATTTATATATATCAAATAAATAAATTTAAAAAGTACCCACTTACACTTACTGAATACGCATATAAAATTTGGTAAAAATCGGTAAAGTCGTATCGGAGGAGTACGGTACTAACACTGTGATATGGAAATTTTATATATTAGATGAATAAAATGTCCTGACCGAAGGTGGCGTGAAAAGTACTTGAAACCGGAGGTCATGTATGAAAAGGTGTATGAATGTAGATGAAGCGAAAGGGGTATGTCAGGATCGTGACAAATGGAGATCTGTAGTCTCTG
>SJJU01035221.1:0-11016 GCA_012932125.1 Conopomorpha cramerella | reverse complement strand
CTGCGGTGTAAACGGCTCTCGTGGGATTTTTGGGATAAAATATTACCTATTAAAAATATTAAAATAGTCTCCCCTAATTTTTTAGTTTTTCCATGACGAAAGTAACAAACATACATACTTAAATATCACAAGATATCGCATTTATATATTGTAGCGTTACGGTCAGTGTCTGTATATCGTTCCTGTGGAACTTAAAATAATAAATAAAAGGTTCTGAATAAAATACATTATGAAACAGTGGACCAGATGAATGCCATTAGCTATATTAATTTCAAATTAGAATTTCCCTGTGCAATTTTTACTTAAACGTTTCTTTCATAAGGACCTTCTTTAGGCAGCCTTGCTCGAGAGTCAATACAAACCAACCTAACAAGGTTCATATTAGTCGGTTCTATAGTATACTTTACTAAAGAAAATAAACTAACTAAAATCCCATAAGCCAAAATTCGAGTCGCAAAAGAACCTTGGCCCAAATCTCCCACAAAACTGAGCATTTGCGGGCAAAATTTTGCCTAAATTGCCTGCGCATGGCACATGCGAGCGGGTCACCAATTACCAGGCTGTCATGGTTTGAGTGGAGTTTAGACCGCACTCCGACGCTAGTCGTGATGTGAACGTCCCCTTGAGGACCGACGAGTTGGATTCGACTATTAGGCACCGGGCGTAAGTGGACCCACGGAGGGTAAAGTCCGGCACAAATTATTGTTACACACACAAAATGTATCGTCTATCCCTGAGGATAGTTCGAGTTAATTGACATATTGGTTGCTGCGACGAGGATAATGTCAGACCTTTAATCCTTTTAGAAACACGGTACACAAATGAATGAGAGAAAATTGGAAATATTAATTTGACGGGCCCGTTGGTGTAGTGGTCAGCATGTCTGCCTCTGCTCCATAGGGCCGTGGGTTCGATTCCCCCCGCTGACAGGTATTTAGGTGATGAGCTTTTAAGTACTTGTTGGATGTGTCTGGGTGTTTTATTTATATAAGTATGTATTTAAAAAAAAGAAAAACAAAAGTATTTAAGTAAGTATATTTCTTTGTCTGATTTCCATAACACAAGTGCTTTAGCTACTTAACATGGGATGAAGGCAATGTGTGTGTTGTTGTAAAATATTTATTTATTTATTTATTATTATTATTAATGAAATATTTCATAAGTTGGTAAAATTTTCTGTTCATTCTTATGTAAATATCGAAAAGTTAAAAACATAAATGCCTATTATCACGTATAATCTTAAAAATGTATATCGGGTGTAAATTCGCGGCAGACGTTTTGGAAAATGGCATAATGTATCCAGGAGGATATTTTTTCCATAGCCATGAGCCCTTCTATGTTAATTGGCAAATCAACTCCATTAGCATCTGCAATATCTATGATGCTTCAGGCTGTAGTTTGTTTACACGCTGTATACAAGTAACGCGGTATATACTATTGGGCGAGGCCCTCGTCCAGCACTGGACGTCATGTGGCTGATGATATATGTTACTACTTTTAAAAAAAATGTAAATCCGACTTTTTCTTTTTTTTTACCTCCCCACTCGACTAAAGCAGTTTTAAAGATAAAAAAGCTCCAAAAAAAATTTGAACATTTTTCTAGACCTAAACGTAAGTAATTACGTGTAGTTTCGTTATGAAAAGAAAGTACCTACATATTTGAAAACAGCAATTCCAATATTCGAAATTCGGCACTGAAAGTTCATGTTCATGCTTTTCACAAATTTCACCTGACCTCATATAACGTTGCGTGTGATTTGTAACTAAGCTCAGTTTATTTACCAACCAGTTCTATTGTACATACTGAAATGACTTGAAATTCCGCGCCATACATATGAACCACACGGCTATGAATATTAAAGGACCGTCTATTCAGGTTCGAACCAAAAGCTGCATTCAATGAGTCCCTCTTTCAGGTGCGCTGGTTTTGTGTAAAAAGCGCGGGAGTCGGTTCGTGGCGACATGCGCCATTTTGATTCGCGTACCGGCGACAAAATGGCGGATATGTTTTTACGAACAAAATTTGAGATTTTGTGAACATTTTGAAAGCCTATTGTGTCAGTGTTTTCTTTCAGTTTGAAAAGATGTATGAATACAATGTTGCAGTATAATACAATGTTTTATTTCAGGTAACTTTAGGTTTCCTTTTAAGGAGTGAAAAGGCGTATTCAATGAAAACCCAGACACTAATGTATAATTATGTATGCCTAACCCTATTGAGGACGCATTCTTTTTATCTGGCATTGTCAGAGGTGAAGTGCCTCTAGAACGACGTACTGAAATAGAACATAACATTTTGAAATTAAAATGTTTACAAGTTTAGATTCATTTAATATATGTCTAAATCAATGATTGAATAAAAACCTTATTTGGAGTTCCTTCGCTAAAAAGTAAAAAAAACACATCTACGATCTTATTACTAAACGCAGTTGGTTTGTCTATATTTCTATTCCAAACCCAGTGTTGTTTCTTTCGTCTGGCAAACTTCAGAATGAGATAGCATGATAAATTAAGACTCGTCTAAAGAAACACCACGTTTTATGAGCTTGTTACACGTGTTTTATATCTTCTTTTTCCTTTTTGTGAGATGTCGATTTCCCAGGGCGCCGGTTTTGTCTCCCTTTGTCATTATTCACAGTATCTCTAAAAAAACGATGGTAGGCGGGTATAATAATCTGTTCTGTGTTCCTACGCCTTTGAAGGTAACCTGAGTACACTGAACCATGAAAATGGGACTACCTTTTAGATTTGACCGATCTTATCATAGGATTTTGTGTGAAAAGTAAATAGCACGTTCATTGTTGCAAGACTGAATTATTGAATACTGAAACTTGTGCCGGTTTAACGTGATGAGTTCGTAACTTGATCTCTCAGCATAAGGCTCAGGTTTTTATTTTATATTTGAGGAGGCGAATATTAAAACTACAGCATATCCACTTTCTCAAAGTCAATAAAAGTCCTAGAACATTTCTTCAAATTCTGATTGGATGAGATTTTGAGAAATAAAATCTGTGTTGATTCAAATTTAATAAGGGATTTAGGTAGTTTTGTTCAACTTTTCTTCTCTAGGGTGCTTCAAAATTTAAACAAACAAAAAAACTAAATTATGAAATAAATATAATTTCTGATTTACGACGCTTCCAGTTTAGCTTGGTCCTTTTTTTGTTGACGAGGGGGAAATCCTCATGGACACCTCGCCGCTAAGGGGACGGCGACGGGGTAGTGTCAGACTAAAACCCCCCGGAGGCCTTTATTTATCGCTGGTCCTAGAGGACATTCTTCAGGGTTAAGGTTTCGTTTCGGAAGTGTCGTTAACAATGACCGTAACAGCACACATGTACAGTTGTCTACTCAACAGTTAGCGGTTGAAATGTTGGAACAAAATTGTCGGTAGAAAGAAACTTACTTTAATCACAACTCAATATTGTTCACCGGGTGTATAGGCGCGAATATAACCAAAGACAAGCTTGAGCTTACCTTTGTTATTTTACTCGACGTTTCGACGCAGTCGCATGCGTCGTGGTTATATTCGCGCCTATACACCCGATGAACAATATTGAGTTATAATGTCTGTGCGCGTTTCATTAAAAAATGATCTTGCTTTAATCACATAGTCGTCGTTGTAACATGTTCATGGTCGGTGAATTCGACGATCGAAAGGGATATTGGGAATTGAGCTGTGATGGGGAAAGGCCGCAGTGAAATTAGAGTGTCGTAGGCAGCAATGAAACGAGTGCAGCAGTCTTGGTCATCTGACCATGAAAACCTCTAAAATGGTCTAGCTGTTTTTGGGTACTTTTACACTACCTTCCTATACGTGCGGTGACGGCCAATAGAATACATGTGTTACCACCCCAGCCCAACTTTTCCCGTCGTGGGGGTCGCGGCGAGGCGACCGTGGGAACTCCTCCCCCCGAGCACTCTCTGTGAGTTAAACCACAACACCACTGTGATTGTCTATTTTTTTATTATATTTATTATTGTCAATGATGTATAATTGTTTTAAGTAGGTAAGTAAACTAATAAATGTTGAGCATATCTGTAATAGGTGTAAGTATAAGAAATTTAAGATTGTATTTTTTTTCCTAACTTGTATGTACTTACTCTGTTACTTCCTAACTTGTATGTACTTACTCTGACTTATGAATAAGATAAAAATTGTCAACCTGCCTGCCAAGCGTGGTAATTATTGGTATTTCCGCCCAAATGTTCCATGATCATTTGGAGAGGCCCTCGTGCAGCAGTAAAGCGTCATGTAATAATGATGATGATTGCACCACCTACAGATTTGTTTGATGATTCTCTTTCTAAGCGGGTTCTCTTCATCTTGCTCATATTTATATTTATGTTAAGTGTACTTAGCAGTAAGCCTTGGCGATTTGAAAAGATGCCAGTTTCTTCCCGGTTCTTCTGGCCAGTAAAATAAATGATGATGAAAACTCAAAGCAAACATTTTTTGAACATGAAACAAAAAACTTGTGATACAATAAATTGGGCTCTCAATGCAGAAAATACTTGCCCAGGAATGATTTTGAACAATATAAATCAATCTACCTTCATAAATATGTAATACCTTTTGGTGGTCAGATCAGAGACGAGAGAGTCTTTAGATAGAAGCCTTCTAGGTCCCTTTTAGGCTGAATAGCGGGTAGATAGACAAATACGTTTCAATGGTTATAGGTGGCAAGACCAATAATTCCTTTCGTATACCCCGAATATCTATTAGATTGCCTTTCACGTCATTATTTTTACGTTTCATCGGCTCGGGAACTCCCCTCATGTATAAATGCTAAGATAATGCTGAGTGTATTATTATTTCATTCAATTATTCAATTTGGATGAAAGGTTCTTTAATACATAATGTACGCAGTCCGCAGATATTCTGAAGGTTGGTTTTGAAAATAAATTCGAGAGTGACGTGTATAACGTAAGAGGACGGGATGATTTCAGAGATAGAGGGAGGTAGCGATGTTTCTATTAGGGACTTGTATTTTTAACCGAAGCTGTGCATGCTGGGGGCTCGACTGGTATATACATTGGTATTAAGTCCGTCTATTGCAATAAAGTTTTTTTTATTAGCCTACTGAATCCCACTGCAGGGCAAAGGCTTCTCTTCCTTTTCTCCATTTACTGCGATTTCGAGCGGTTATCCACCAGGCGTCATCCTGGCGGACGATCTCGTCGCGCCATCTCTTTCGGGGGCGACCACGTGATCTCTTGCCGTTCGTTGGGATCCAAGTCGTCGTGACATACGAGCAACATGGCCAGCAATCCCATTTAGTTGCGTAAACAGTAAAGTATTAAATAAATAAATTATGAAAGTGCAAGTTCAGTTTCAGATTGAAATTGCAAAGATTCGCCCCCGTACTCTATGACATCTTGTACTATCGTTTACGTTGTGTGAAGTGTCGGCGTTATATGAATCCTCTAGCGCTATCCCTGTCGTACAGCGAGAGTGTAACGATAAAACCTCATGGTACGGGGGCAGCCTGTTATTACGGATCGTGACTGTGGCCTGCACACAATAAGACATTCAAAGCATATTTTGATGTTCCAGATAGGACGGGATTGTCGAGAGGGGAATTTGCAGCGATACCACAATTATTATTATTGTGACATAGGAATCGCTTAACTCTATGTAGAGGTGGTATAAAGTGGGGTTGTAATACTAACAAAACGTATCTTTTTTTCGTGTCGATTTATTTGTTTGGGTGATGTAATGGGCCGGGTGAGTAGAGGTCGCCCCAGAAGGACATACATTGACAAGATTGGTGATGTCCTGGCGAAAGGTGGCGTGAAAAGTACTCGAAACCGGAGGTCATGTATGATGTATGAATGTAGATGAAGCGAAAGGGGTATGTCAGGACCGTGACAAATGGAGATCTGTAGTCTCTGCCTACCCCTCTGGGAGACAGGCGTGAAGTGTATGTAGGTATGTATGTAATTTGTTTTAATATTAATTTTGTTTTCACGATTTTGAATTCTTCTCTGATAATCATAAACATAAAAATCACGTGTTGAATGTGAGTTACAAAGATTTTTTTTAAAACTCCTCATTAAAATGTTTCTTCCCTAACAAAATTTATCACAGAAGCAATGCACGTTCCTTTATTTTTATATCGCTCGTCTCTGATATTTAGTAGACATCGAATGAAAACATCGCAATGATCGTTACATTGATTATGAGTTTTAATTTTACAGTCAAAATATATTTCGTTACAACGTAGGTTGTTGTAACTATGTAGTATCCGGACCACGTTAGACTATCCTACTTCTTACTAATATTATAAACGGCAAAGTGAGTTTGTTTGTTTGTTCCGCTTTCACGCCGTAACTACTGAACCGATTGCTTTGAAATTTTTCAGACTTATAGTAGTAGGAAAAAAATGATATTCCCGAGGGAAAACAAAAATATTCCTTTATACCGCAATATAACCGAGGTCCACGCGGTCGAAGACGCGGGCGGAAAACTAGTCATAAGTAATGGGGAATTTTCTTTGACGTTTTTCTGACAGGTTTTCGGGAACGTCAAAGAAAATTCCCCATTCAAAACAATGAACACTAGAAATGTTTGCTTGTGTTACCAGCCCCACCCAGTACATTGCCAGTTATGCTAAGGCGACAAAAAGGTTGATAAATCTTACACTTATTTCTGCTACTATATTTGTATCGTCATCAAGAATGAATCAATATTTTATACAATCACAGAGCACTTGACGTTAGTATCTACAATATAGTATACAGATTGCGCCACCAAAAGACTACAATGTGAAGCATAGAAGGACCCCACAACTCAGGACTACCTATAGTGGAGGTCATTGTTAACCCTTAGCATTTAAGTGAAAATTCTACTCAAGATTTGATTTGATAGTTTGTGAATGGTTTACCAGCAGTCTCAGACTAAACACAACTAGACTTGCAACCCGCGTACCGCCTTCTTGGAATTAGATGTAGGTACTTCTTATTGTATGGAATTCGATGTACTTCTGTATCCAAATTGTCACTTTTACTACTAATTTGACTCACTCTCTCTTACTCTCTCACTCCTCCATGGCGTTCATATTTTTGTCTCGTTTTATTCAAAACGTCAGTTTCAGTTCTTTTGGTCTGAACTAGCAGGTAATATTTATTGCTTCTGAATTTACAAGTCACGTTTTATAACCCAATAAATTGAACTATAACGTGTATTCGTAACATATTATGGTTTGTACTCAATCGCCTTTGAGATCGAATATATTTTGTATATTTTGCTTCATTATATTTTATCTTCTGATTTATACTGCACGTTATTGCTATAAGAATTCGATTGACTCCCAAAATCGGGATCTCCTAAGCCTTTACAATTCAGTAGACCGCAGCAAATTGAAGTACATACTTCTGTGGACACCGCCAATTACAGCACCATTCAGTCATTTACCAGGAGGACAGAAATTGTTCAGAGATCGAAACTGCTCACATTCAAATTGCTTCTTTACATCCAGCAGAAGTTTATTGGAAAACATCACTGACTACCACGCCGTAGTTTTCAATGCAAATCAAGCTACTTATATTGAAGAATTACCACAAGGCAGATCTTCAGACCAGATATATGTGTTCGCCAGTACAGAGTCATCGCATTACTATCCCATTTGCGATAGGAAATATGACAATTACTTCAATTGGACTTGGACATATAAACTCAAGTCAGATGTACCGTTCGGTTATATTAATGTCAGGAATGAAAATGGTGATAAAGTTGCTCCGAAAGCAAATATGCATTGGATTAATGTAGAAAATATGAGAGCTATAGATAACAAATTGAAAGTTAAATTAGAAACGAAGAAAAAAGCAGCAGCATGGATGGTGAGTAACTGTGAAGCTTTGAGCAAAAGACAAGATTTTGTAAATCAAATTCAGTTAGAACTGAAGCTATTGAATTTAAGTGTCGATATTTATGGAAAATGTGGTGATAATGTCTGTTCAGTTGACAACATGTTTGAATGTCACAATATAATAGAAAAGGATTACTATTTTTACTTTGCCTTCGAAAACTCGTTCAGCGAGGATTATGTGACGGAAAAAATCCTACATGCGTTGAATCACTATGCAGTGCCAGTAGTTTATGGCGCAGCTGATTACACTAGATTCATGCCAAACGACATTTACTTGGATGCTAGAGAACTGGGTGCGAAGAAGTTGGCTCACAAAATGAAATTCTTAATAGAAAACCGGGAAGAGTATTACAAGTATTTCAAGTGGCACAATTATTACAGTTTCCATGGATACGGTGACACGCCCGATACGGATAACTTTTGCAAAATGTGTGAAATGTTGAACGATGAAAAACTTATAGCGAAGACAAAAATATATAAGGATATTGGCAAGTGGTGGAATCCTCCAGGCGTCTGTTGAGAATGGTGAAAACATTTCAAGTGCATGTGATTTAAGATACAAGCACTGAGTAGAAAGAATAAATCATTCGTGACACTCTATCTGGTTTCAAACCTATATGCATAGGTTGGCCCTTTTCTATAACAAAATCGTTCCATTTTCCTACAAAACACGATCATCTAGTTAATTTGGTACGAATTAGATTTAATAAGTCAATTCACGGATAGGACGTTCATAGAAAATAATGAAAAGTGCAAATCTTAAAAAATAGCTAGATAAAGATGTACAGTATACTGACGTCATTTAGGACGTTAGAAACAGATGACTCTATTTTGCATGCGTTCCCTATGTTTATTTCTATTGTCAATTGTGAATGAAATAAAAAAAGAAATATTACACACTATTAATTTCAAATCTCTATAAATACCATCTCATCTCTTCTATGTGTATAGAGGTATAAAAATGAATTGCTGTTCGTTAGTCTCGCTAAACGGCTGGACTGATTTGGCTACATTTAGTCTTGAATCACATGCCGAAGTCTAGAGAAGGTCTAAAAGGTATTATTATATATAGTATATATGTATATACTATATTTTTTAATTCCGCCATTATTAGTAGGCCCTAATATTATATATAGGGCCTTACTAATAATGGCGGAATTGCTATTTCGAAAATACACAAAGCTCAACTTAACTTGTCAGTTGTATGTCAAATACGGAATAACTAGTTCAAGTAGACCTGTAATAACCGTTGTATAAGTGACAACGCGTTTATTGGTAAGGGGGATAGTATATATTTCTTGCAATACACAAGCGACTTCCTATGGCAAAATAAATGTTTGCCGAGGCAGCTAGTTAACTATAAAATTGATTTAAATTCACAGATCAAGGGGTGCACAAGACCTTTTTTTTTTTCCTCATGTAAATATTAGCGTGATGAGTGACGTGCGTGATGTCTTGATGCTGCAAGACGACTGATCGACGATGAGGGCACACTCACCATAAACGTAGTAACCAACCCCTTGTATGGGACGCCCTATCTAGTACGCTAGTACTATAGCGTTTGTTGGTTTCATATATACAGGCTGACTTCGGGGTCATGATCCGGACCAACATTTTCTAACTCAGAAAATTGTAGCGTTTCCAACAGTATAGTCGTATTTGTGCCTGAGACATTTTAAATTTCTTAAAATATATCGCTTTTTATCGAGAAAAAAAAATACACTTCACGCCTTTTAATCCCAAAGCGGGGTAGGCAGAGGCACTTGCTTAGTAAGCAAATGCCCACGGTTCACCAAGCGTATATTTAACCCAACGTGACAGGGGGTGAGCCCATCGCCGTTATAGGGTCACACACCTTGTGGTGTGCGGGTTGTGGTGTGTTTGGTTTCAGGTGCCAATATTTTCTAACTATCGCCGATAACTCAATACCGAATATTTCCAACAAAATACGGTCATAAAAACATTTATAACAAAAAAAACTTTTTTCAAGAAAAGAAGTACTACAGCATTGAAATCGCTATCATTTGACGAGTAAAAAAAAATTGTTCGGGATCATGACCCCAAAGTCACCCGGTAGACACGTACATAAACGTCACCCCTTTTCCCCAGAGGTGTAGACAGAGATCAAACCACTACTTGTCACGATTCTGGCAAACCTCTTTCACATCCATATATCTCTTCAAACATACTCGCCGGTTTCGGGTTTTCTATCGCACTATTTAGTACACTATTATACTAATTAAACTCAACTAATTAACTGTCAAAATCTTTCTTTTTTTTATCACTATGAACAAGCGTTTGATCACCATCCTGCCTGATGTTAAGCAGCAATGTGGTCTACGATGGAGCACACTTGTTCAGAAGGTACCTATTCACCCGCGACTTGAAGACCTTCAGTGTTTATTGTTTTAGTGTTTTTCCTTTGAAGCTAAATGAAAGCGATTTTGAAACAGTATTCCTTTGTGAGTGTTATTGTGTGTGTGTATGTGTGCATTATCCACTAATTGCGACACAGCCTCATACATATTAATTTTAGTACTCACATTACGCACATGTATTCACCTCTCTCTGAATTAATTTCTAGAGTACCTAAGTTAAACGGTAAAAAAATATATACACTATACCTACGCCTTTTTAATCCCAAAGCGAGATAGGAAAAGCACTTGGTAAGCGATTGCAGACGGTTCTCCAAGTGCATTGAATAGGAAGTCAGCCCATCGCCGTTATAGGGTTTACTTATTTGGTGTGTGAGTTTCATCACGATGTTATCCTTAAGCGTAAGAGCGTTGCGTTCCGTAAATAGGCTCTGAAAAGAGTCTTTTTGGAACACGTCCAGTACAGTCACGTATAAAAACATGTGTGCACTTTTCAAAACATTTTAAAGCCATTTTTTTATAAAGTATTGATGGGAATGCTACGGTTTTGCGAATATTGTATTCTACGTAGATTACTTACTACGATCAAATAGGTCTAATATGAAAGTAGCAATCGTTATTTTAAGATGAAATGGCTTTGAAATGTTACTAAGTGTATACATGTTTATGCACGTGACTATTCAGCTGGTCTTGTACCAGGAACCTCCCAACTGCAAGTCAATTACCTCGACCACTGGACCACAGACGCTCTCAACAAATTACATATTTGT